>PVJO010008970.1:0-72014 GCA_004026905.1 Hystrix cristata | reverse complement strand
ATGAACATGGTTGTGCATATATCACTGTGATATGATGATTTTAATTCTTCTGGGAAGATACCCAGCAGAGGAATAGCTGGGTCAAATGGAACCTCTAGTTGTAGTTTTCTGAGGAATCTCCACACTGATTTCCACAGTGGTTGGACCAGTCTGCATTCCCACCAACAGTGGAGGAGGGTTCCTTTTTCCCCACAGCCCCGCCAGCACTTGTTATTGGTTGATTTCTTGATAATAGCTATTCTTTCTGGAGTGAGATAGTATCTTAGTGTTGTTTTGATCTGCATCTCTCAAACGACCAATGATGTTGAACTTTTTTCATATATTTATTTGCCATTTTTATTTCTTTATCTGAGAAATGTTTATTCATTTCAGATGCCCATTTTTGGATAGGGTCTTTAAATTTGGGGGGTTTGATCTTTTTGAGTTCTTTATATATTCTGGATGTTAGACCTTTATCTGAGGGACAGCTGGTAAAAATTTTCTCCCAGTTTGTGTTTTTTTGCCCCACTCTCTTAGTAATTTCTTTTGCCGTGCAAAAGCCTCTTAATAGGATGTGATCCCAAGCATCAATTGTCAGTCTTCTTAATATTAGCTTTTAACCTCTAAACTTGTTTCCTGTTTACAGATTTTCTTGCCACTTAAGCTTCAGCAGGACCCCTGATGTCATCACTTTAGGGGGTTCCTCCATCCTGTCCCGTGGCCATGGCAGATATGTCAGTATCTTTGCATTCACGGCAATTCAGCAATATGCTGAGGGAAGAAAACGTGGACCCTCAAAACATGGGGACAACCTTCTCTAGACCAATAACAGAGAACAGAACAGAGGTCCAAATTGTGCATTCTTGTGTTCAGTTGCCGATAGTCTCAACTTCAGCTTCAGAGCCTGGAGGGGCATCCACGCAGTTATCTCCAGTCTCTGATACTATGCCCACACTTCTAACGGAAGCACCAGACTCTGGAGCATTGTCCCCACTGCTAATGCCAGCCTCAGATTCTGGAGCATTGTCCCCACTGCTGATGCCAACCTCGGATTCTGGGGCACCATCCCCACTGCTAGTGCTAGCCTCAGACTCTGAAACATTGTCCCCATTGCTGTCTATTTCAGACTGTGGGTTAATGTCTCCAGGAATGTTGACAATTCCTGACTTTGGAACAATGTCCACAGCACCAATATCTGCAGATTCCGCAGAGATATTGCCATCGGCAATTATAGCACCATCATGTGGAGAAATGTCTACATCTGTAACGAGCACCTCATCCTCTGCAGCCACACCATTAATGCTTGCCCCAGATCCTGGGGAGATATCCCCGCTCCTAATTCCAGCCGGAAACCCTGGAGTTATATCCACACAGCCTACAACTCCAGGCTCTGAAGCAATGTCCCCGTTGCAAATTACAGATGAAGATACTGAAGCAATGTCCAAAGTGCTCATGACCGCCTTAGCCTCTGGAGAGATATCTTCACTGCTCATGTCAGGCACAGACTCTGAAGCAATATCCTCACTGATAATGTCAGCCCTAGCTTCTGGAGAAACATCAGCCCAGTCAACAAACACCCAAGACTCCGAGGGAATGTCTAACCCACTCATGTCGGGCTTAGACTCTGGAGTCATGTCTTCACTGCTAATGCCAGCATCAGGCTCTGAAACAATGCCCACACCATTGCTGTCCATCCCAGATGCTGGAGAAATGTCTACATCACCAAAACCAGCCCTGGACACTGAGGCAATGTCCCTACTGCTCATGTCAGCCCTAACCTCTGCAGAGATGCCCACCCAACTGGCGCCAGCCTCAAGCTCTAGAGGGATGTCCCCATGGTTAACACAAAACCTGGACTCTGAAATCATGTCTACTCCACCGATGAGAACGGTCTCTGCAGTGATGTCTACACAGCCAGTGACAGCTTCGGATGCAGGAGCAATGTTCACACCGTTAATGAGAACGCCAGCCTCTGGAAATATGTCCACATTGCAAAAGATAGTCTCAGCCTCTGAAACAATGTCCACATCCGTAATGACAGTCACAAGCTCTGGAGCGATGTTCACAGAGAAAATGTCAACCACGGCCTCTAGAGTGGTGTCAACACAGTCTATGACCAAAACTTCTGGAACAACACCCACAGGTTTTATGAAAGCCACAGCCATGTCCACACAGCCAACAAAAGCCCCGGATTCTGGAGTGATGTCCACACAGCCAGTTACAGCCACGACATCTGAAACATCTATGGCACAACCGATGGCCACAGCCTCTGGGTCGGTGTCCACACAGCAAACCAGAGCCCCTGTTTCTAGAGCAGTGTCCATGTCACAAGCAAGAGCCACAGCCTCAGCAGTGACGTCTATACCACGAATGACAGCCACAGCCTCTGAAGCAATGTCCATTCCACTAATAACAGCCAAAGCCTCTGGGCTGACCTCCCCACTGTTGGTGAGAGACACGGCTTCGGGAGTGATGTCCGTGCCACAGACGAGAGCTCCGGCTTCTGGAACATTGTCCAAGCCACTAATGACATCCAAACCTCCTAGAACTGGGTTTCCACAGCAAATGACAACTGTGGTTTCTAGAGAAATGTCTTCAGTGCTAAGGAGGGACACGACTTCTGGAGCTCTGTCCTTGCCACTAATGACAGACACAGCCTCAGGAGGGGTGTCCACATCACGAACACCTGCCACAGCCTCTGGATGTATGTCCACATCCCCGGTGAGAGCCCCAGGCCCTGGAGGAATGCCCACATCACTAATGAGAGCCACAGACTCGGGGAAGATGGCCAATCAGCCAATGAGCACCCAAGACTCTGGACAGATGCCCACATCGCTCGTGAGATCCATGATCTCTGGAGGGGTGCAGATGAGAGCCTGTGCCTCTGGAATGATGTCCACACCACCAGCGAGGGCCTCAGACTCTGGAGAGTTGTCCACATCGCTCACAAGTTTCTCATCCTCTGGGGAGAGACCGCTTCCCACGAGACCCCTGGCTTCTGCAGAGACAGTGACACCTCTAAGAGCCCCAGCTTACAGAACAATATCTGTTCCACAAATGACAGCCACAGCCTCTGGAATGATGTCCATGCCACAGTCGAAGGCTGCAGTCTCTGGAGTAATGTCCACACCTCTAACGAGACTCCCAGCCCCTGGAGGGATGTTCATGTGTCAAGTGACACCTACAGCCTCTGGAGGAATGTCTTTGCCACTAATGAGCACCCCACCCTCTAGCGTGAGGGCCACACCACAAACGGTCCCCACAGCTTCTGGAGACTTGCACACACTCCCAGTGCGACTACCAGCCTCTGGAGTGATATGCCTACCACAAGACAGCGCACCAGCCTCTGGAACTGTGTTCACACCACTAAGGAGATCCTCCGCCTCTGGAGCTGTGTCCACAGAGTTAATGAGCGCTCCAGCCTCTGGAAAGATGCCTATGGCACAAACGACAGCCACGGCCTCTGGAGGGATGTCCAAGACATTAATAAGAACCATGCCCTCTGGAACAATGCCCATGCCTTTGATGTCGGCCATGGCTTCTGGAGAGATGTCTAAGTCACTGATGAAAACCACGGCCTCTGGAGCAATGCCAAAGCTGCAAACCAAAGCCATTAGCTCTAGATCTATGTCCTTGCCACAAACGACAAACAGAGCTTCTGGAGGAATAGCTAAGTCACCAATGACAGCCTCAGCTTCTGGAACAATGTCTACGCCACTAATGAGACTCACAGCATCTGGAGGTATATCCATGCCACAGATGGCAGCCATGGCCTCTGGAGTGATGTCCACATCACTCACGAGGGCCCCAGCTCCTGGAGCAATGTCTACACCACAAACAGCCTTTGAAATGGTGTCCGCTGTGGAAATCAAAGCCACAGACTCTGGAGAGGCATCTACTTCGCACGTCAACGTCACAGCCTGTGGATCAAGGGCTATACCACACGTGACTGCCAGAACCCCTGAAACAACAAACCCACCGCCAAAGGAAGTGTCATCCTTTGGAATGTTGACGCCAGCACTCTGTTACCTCTTAGAGGAGCAGGAAGCAGTCCGGGGTTCATGCTCAGCGGAGGAGGAGATGGAGATTGATGAGGAGCAGCAAATGAGGGGGTTTTTGGATGATTCAGAGAAAATGGCATTTCTGGTATCTCTTCATCTGGGTGCAGCAGAAAGGTGGTCCATCTTGCAGATGGAGGTGGGAAACCCCCTCTCAGATGAAAATAAATCTTTCATGAGCAGAGCGCAAGGCTTATACGACTCCCTATCTGAGACAGACATCCTCAGTGCTGTTCTTTGCCATCCCAAGCAGGGCCACAAGTCAGTCAGGCAGTATGCCACTGACTTCCTGCTGTTGGCCCGAAATTTGTCTTGGTCTGATGCCATTCTACGGGCCAGGTTTCTGGAAGGACTTTCAGAAGCCGTTACCACCAAAATGCACCGGATCTTCCTGAAGGTGGCCGGCAGCCTAAAAGAACTGATAGACAGGTCTCTCTACACAGAATGCCAGCTGGCAGAGGAGAGGGGTTCCTTGGGCAAATCAAGCCAGGTTCTGCCGACAGCCTGTAAGCGGAATAATGAGGAGGCCATGGAGAATGAACTGAGCTCTCAGCAGCAGACTGAGGAGGTAATGATGGGGAGATAGAGTCAAGGTCTTTGAGCTGAAAAACGGGGAGGTGATGATGGGAAATACACCTTGCTCTTTCGGGTGGAATTAAGGAAGAAGCCAGAGGGAGGTATTGCAGCCCAAGACGATACAAACCCACCTGAGGTTTGATCGGTGAGCATGAACATGCAGTTATTTAGGGTGTATTAACCACTTTCAGGAGTAATGTCTAACCTAAGTTACTGAGGGCCTGGCCCCCATAGTTAAAGTAGTAAATCTCATTATAAGGGAGCTAGCTGGACTTAATCCCATATCTCTACTTATTCCAAATCCATCCAAATCGAAGGTGGGGGGAGGGCTCTTAGAGCAGTGGTGGTGAACCTCTGGCACAGGTGCCACAGCTGGCTGTTTGTTATCATCGGAAGCTCTGAAAGGTTCGCCATCACTGTCTTAGAGCGCAAGTCCCACCTATAACCACCTATATTGTGGACTCAGATCACTAGGGGATTTGGTTAGCCTCAGTCACACTTTATACAAGTAAATTACGTAAGTTCTCTGATCTGCTTACTGAAGTTAACTGGGTAGAATGCCCCTTTTCATAGAAGTATGGCTCTTACCTCTGCTGTTTTTTTCTTAGTCCCAGCACCAACATGTTCCCAAACGCTGTTACTACCTGAAAGAGCACGGTGATCCCCAGAAGGGTCTTCATGACCACCTTCGACGGAGTACAGTCCATCAGAAGGCTTCTGCCAACAAGTAATGCTCCCTGGACTCTGCATCTGGTATCCGACTTGGCTGCTAACTGGAGGACTGGTTCCTGGACCCATTCCATTCGACTACGTCATAAACCCCATTGCCTTTACCCTCCAGCGCCCCCTCCAGGCACATCCCACTTTATCCCCCACTCGGATGCCTTGACCTTGTCTTTCACCCTCATGCCTGTGACCTGCCTTGACAATCAGAGTGTGGACTGTAAGAGTGTGTGGTGTATGAGGTTATGAACTCCCATCATCATCAAGGCCAGTTCAAGTTGTTGGACCCGGAAGAAGTCTAGGCAGGTGAAATCATTTCCTACCTCTGAAACACTTGCCATGTGTCTTGCCGTGTGTCATCAGGCAAACTTGAGAAAACCCTGGTCTACTCCTGGCAGGGGAGCCTATCAAGAGAGAGATATCCACTCCTATACCACCTTTTAAAACCAGTAGACTTGCCCCTATGTGCTATTCCTCATAGTACTTAAAATGGGTCTCCAGGGCCTCTGCCCTGTTTATAGTTTCCATCTTGAATCCTTCATTTTGACTCGTAATGATAATAATAATAATAGTGATAGTAATGCCTAACAGTTATAATGTACCATGTGACAGCTGCCGGGCTAAACTCCTGACAATCACCATCTCACTGCATTGTTAGGGTGACCCAACTTGTTCCTGTGTTGTTAGCTTCTGAGCTCTTGATGGAGTGCTTGTGGCCCATGTCTTGTCCTTCAGTGTGGAATCTCTAACTCTGACCTCTGGGTGACACCTCCACTGGTAATTGCCCTCACTCCCGTCGGCTATTGTGCTTCGTGGCCATCTCTCTGGATGAGGGTCTTGGTCGCTAAGCAGGCGTAGATAGTTAGAGCATAATATGCTCATCACTCAGTGTTTACCTTCAGCAGTTAGAATTATGGGCATTTTGTATTTTCTTTCGACTTCTCTGTGCTTTCCAGTTTCTCTGCAGTAAGCACGTATTACATTTGTAATCATGAAAGTAAATAAAAGTCATTTATGAAAAAAGAATTTATTGTGACTATTAGAATTTGATTTACAGAGTCCTTCATTCAACTAATATCTATTATCTAACGTGTCAGCCACCATTTAGGGGACAGACAGATAAGATACTTGCTCATATGAAAATTCCATCCCAATTAAGGGGGGAGACAGACAATCAGCAAAACATACATAAGTCAGATTGAAATCATGGTGAAGAAATAAGGAGAAATTTGAAACAAATAGGACTGATTTATTTATTCAGTAATAGCACATATAATTGGGCCCCTCAAAGATCTTATAAAAACAGTGGAAGTGACATAATTGGAAATATATTTTAGAACACTAACTTGGCAGCAGTTAAGAGGCAGGATGGAGGAAAGGTCAGAGGTAACCAACCCCCCCCTCCCCCGCCAAGTCTGGGTGACTGGCCGGCCAGATGATACAATCTAGGGTGGTGGCAGTGAGGATGGAAGTACAGGGTCAGAGCCCAAGCCCTCTCTGGAGACTCAACTCTACTGCTGCACTACCCCAGACATTGGGTGGGATTCCAGGAAAAGAAAACTTATCCTTCAGAAAAACAAAGACTGACAAGTTGGCAGCTTGGTGGGACTGTACCCCAGCATCTGGCTCTGGGGGCTGCCTGCAGCTGCTGCAATCACCAATGGTGTTGCCTCAGGCAAAAGGGGGCACAAGTTCCAGGTGAGCTTACCAACTGGCCTGGGGGACCCCATTTTAAAACCTCTTCTTGGTGCTTATCGGCTCACATCTGGCTCAGTCCAGGCCCAGTGGAGTGTGGACGTCCATATATTTCTAGGATTGGTCTTACCTCTGAAAAACACTGTCTAGTTTTCTCTCTACTCCGCAGGAAATTAGTGATAATAGAAATCACAACTCACGTTTAGAAAATGTATACAGGAAGGAAAATGTCTTAAAATGAAACTGATTTTCTTATAGCCATGATAATAAAGAACAATAGCAATTCTTTTCTTTATTTTTCTCCCCAGTCATTCATCTTCCTTTTGCTTTTTCCCCTCCTCCCCTGCAAGCCAATATTACTAGAGAAAAGTGGAACAAACAAGGCCTAATCCCACCCTGTCAGAAGTCAGCCCCTATTCTACCCACCCTAAAGGTGATATGTAGAACGCTTCATGAGCTACTCGGCATCTAGGTGGAGCTGGGGTATCACATACTCAAATATTTGAGACAATTCTGTCTACCGGAAAATGGTGTTTCAAGTTTCACCAGGCCTCACTAGCCCACGGCTGAAATAAGGTCTCATAAACAGGAAAAACTCAGACATCACCAACTCCTGTGCCAACCTGTGTGTTACAGAACCTCACTCCCTTGAAGTTTTTCCTCTGGGTCATTGAGGAAGACACCAGCAGTTTCATACGCTCTGAAATAGTCCTTGCCTGTTCTTCTTTGACTCTTACCCCGGCTCTTGGAGCTCAGTGGCCCACATGGCCACTTGAGTGCAGTTCCTTGCCCCTGCCCTAGCTGCCAGTGGATGCCTGTGGCTGTGAGAACATGGAAGTACTTGTTGGGGTGCAGTCATGGATTCTGGGGCACTCACAGCTACATATGAATGAGAGGCCTAGATAGTGCTGCACTCCCTTCTGGTGGCCCTGGCTGAGACAGTAAAGAGTTCACTTGGAGGGTGGGAATGCATTTTTCCGTTGCGTGCCACACTTTGCTGCCTGGACACTGAAACAGGATTGCTTCCATCTTCATCTCAGTGAGGCTCATGTCAAAACCCCAAAGACTCTGAGATTTCATGAATCCTATTTTACAGACAGGCAATCTGAGACACACGCCGAGAGGTTAAGGAAAAGGCCTACAGCTACAGAGCTATGAAACACTAGAGGTGGGATTTGAAGACATGAAATCTGACCCCAGAGCCCCACACTCACAGCTCTTCCTCTGCATGGACAGCTTTGTCACTCAGAGTCCGATGGCTCCTGCGCGGACTCATGAACAAATCTGCCATCTAACAGTGGCCAACATTCAAAGCTCAGGAAGTTGGAGGTCTGGGCGGAAATGGCTCTGCTTTTCCCCCCTTTCCAATGTAGATCACCGTATGAACCTACCTGGGGTTATTTGGGGAAATTTCTCAAGATCAAAAGAAAAGAAGCAGTAACTCGTGAGCTATTAAGTACAGTGGGCTCTGCCGGAGCTCTAGTTCTAGGCTCAGAGTGGAGCGACCTCTAGCCTAAGAAGAAAGCTAAGAGGCTCCCTCAGGCGTCTTCTTGTTGAGAAGAAACGTAGGTTGGATCCAGAGCTCTGCTAGTGAAAGGAGATTTTTATGGTTACACCAAGATCTAGCTCCTCTTTCTCAGCATTTATTTTCCCTCCCTCCATTTTTTTTTTCACTTCTGCCTCAGGAAATTTGGGGATGAATAAGGAAGGAAGGTAGTTAATCATTTAGATACTTCACATCACTACCTTCCAACATCACCTCTCTCCTGTGGAAGGTTATTGCTTTAACATCTGACAGTGTATTTAGAACGTACACTAAAATGGCACCAGACTGTTTTGGTTTTAAACAACTTGACAGAAACAATCCAGAATAACTTCTGCATTACTGACTCAAAGTAATGATGAATAAAATGTCAGAGAAAATTCAAATTGAGCCTGAAATTTTAAAAAAGGAAATCTCCAGGGGCAGAAACAAACAAACAAACAAAAAATCAAAGATGGATCCTAATCATACATCACTCAGTTCTTGACCCCTCTGGGATGGCTGTGGTGGAGTCTGAAGGAGTCTAGGCCAGCTGACAAAGGAACATTTGCACAGCGCTTGGGAAGCCACGCTGCAAACCTCCAATTCTGCAGACATGCTCAACTACCACCCAAGTGTGAGCCTGAGCCAGGCATGGGGGTGCAGGCCTGTGATCCCGGCTCTGAGGGAGGTCGAGGTGGGAGGATTCCGTATTCCAGTCCTGCCTGGGCAACTTAGCCATACCTTGTCTCAAAATGAAAACTGAACAGGCGCTGGGGATGCAACTCAGGAATAGAGTGCCCCTGGGTTCAATTCCCAGTACTGGGGGAAAAAAGTCAGCATGTAACACAGACATTTTCTTTTAAAATATAGACTGCTGCAGGAATTTGTGTGTCATTCTTGGGCAGGGGTCATGCTGATTTTCTTTATATAGTTCCAATTTTAATATCTGTGCTGCCAAAGTGAGCATGAAACAGACATTTTCTGGCAAAGACTTAGACAACTCAATGTTCATACAAAATGTGCTGCGTGTAGAGCTAGGTGGACCCGAGGAGCCTGAAGCAGCCCCCATCCTATGACCGCCTTCGCCGACAACGTCACTGGCCAGAGCCCTGCTGTGTGAATATTGGCTACACTGACCCTTGCTTCCCCACAATTTCCTCTAATATCTTAATTTTTTGGTGATAGTTTTATTAAGTTCAAATTTACATACCATGTAATCCACCGATTTAAAGTATATAATTAGTTATTTTTAGTATATTCATATATTTGGGCAACAATGACCACAATTTAACTTTAGAACATTCTCATTACTCAAATGAGAAACTCCCTAGGTGTTAAGTAGTCACTTCCTGTTTGTCTTTCCCCCAACCCTGGAATCCATTAATCTACTTTCTGTCTTTATAGGTTTACCTATTCCGGACATTTCACACAAACAGAATTGTATTTTATGGGTTTTTGTGACTGTCGTCTTTCACTCATCATAAGGTTTTCAAGGTTCATCCAAGTTGTAGCATGTATTTGGACTTCATTCCTTTTTCTAGTTGAATAATATTCCATTGTACGGTTATATTACTTTTGTTATTACATTCATCAATTAATGGGCATTTGGGTTGTTTCCAACTTTTGGTTCTTGTTGCTATGAACATTCACGTACAAGTTTTTGTGTGAAAACATGTTTTCATTTTATTAAGTACATATCTAGGAGTAGGATTGCTGGAGCGTGTGGTAACTTACCTTTTGCATAACTGCCAAATTGTTTTCCAAAGCAGCCGGATTATTTTCCTTTCCCATCAGCAGTGTGTGGGTGTGTGAGGGTCCAAGTTCTCCACATCCTGGCCAACACTTGTTGTTGTCTGATTTTTTAAAACCAGTCATCCCCTCATCTAGTCATCCCAGTAGCTGTGAAGTGGTATTTCATTGTGGTTTTTAAAAATTAATTTTTTTATTAGTACATGTTTGCAATTCATGCACTTTACAATCATCTTGAAAGTGGTTACATGTACATACATGTTAGTTTGTTTTTTTTTAATCCCCTTTCCCTTCCCTCCCCCACCAGTTCCTCTATCCCATTTTTCATACTTGTTGATATTATTTGTCTTAGCTCGTGTTATGGCATATAGCCTTTACATTAATTGGGGTTATTAGGTTCCTGTACATGGCATATCGTTATTCTACTTATTTCCCCTTCCCCTCCTCCTCATCCCTCATCCTTGTTCCCTTGGATCACTTCCTTTTTGCAAGAGATCCATCCCTTTGTCCTCTTCTATCTGTCCTATATTATTTTCTTTGTTTGTACTTTACCTTATCAAATGAGAGATAACATACAGTATGTAAGCTTGTGTGTCTGATTTATTTCACTCAACGTTGTATTTTCCAGGTGCATCCATTTTCCTACAAATATCTCAAATTTGTCATTATTTACAGCTGAGTAGTAGTACATTATATATAGATACTCATTTTTTTAATCCAATCATCTGTTGATGGGTATACAGGCTGCTTCCAGGATTTAACGATTAGGAATCGTGCTGCTATAAACGTTGGTATGCAAATATTGCTGTAGTCCAGTGTGGTTTTAAATTGCATTTCTATCATGGATGATGAAGTTATCCTCTGTCTAATATATTTTTGTTACAAACTCAACCATCCTGCAACACATGACCGTGAGTATGGTTGGAAGGGTCCAGTTTTGGAGAATATGCTGGGAATATGTTTCTCTTGCTTTCCAGTCCAATTTAGTTATGCTATTACCTCAAACTTCCTTAGGATAAGGGAGGGGGCTTAGAAAGGCAGATGTCCCTATGTGCTCAGATCTGTAACGGCTTTCTTTTTCTTCTTCTTCTTTTTTTTTTTTTTGTAACAGCTTTCTTTCAACAGCTGCCATGCATAACAATGACTGTCCCAGAGTAAAGGTGAGTATGGGCTTGCATATTAGGATTTGCTAAAAGCCCAGAAACTGTAACTGAAAGTAGAATTCTCAGGGATACATCGCCATTCTCTTGTGGACTTTTTCTCCTTTCATCAAAATGTAAAATAACCTAAAGAAATAATTCAAAGTAAGAATTCAGTAGATAAGACCCTTTCTTACTCTGACAGCACTCAGCATTTCTCCACAATCCGATCATCAACAGTTAACCACCTCTACTCTGAGAAGGAAGGAAGAAGAGAAAGAGGGAGGAGGGAGGAGGAGCATAAAGCAAGATGAAGACCTGGGTTCCACTACCACTTGTGCTAGCGACAGCTTGTGTGACTCTGAGGAAGTCACTTGGTCATTCTGAGCCTCAGTTACCTCCTCTTTACTAGTGTTACATTTTTATTTGGATGCTGCCTTTCTGTATGGACATGCTGTGCAATAGGGAAGGGTTTAGATGGCTTGGGGAGAAGACTGCTGTGGCTCGGGTCCTGTCTGAGCCACTGCTAGAGGGCAGCATTGTATCAGTAATTTTTCTAATAATGCTGTCTAGGGTGCGGTCATCTCAAAATGCTTTAATTTAAAAAATGTATTTTCTTCCTCTCCTATAAATGACGTTCTTACAAAGGGAAAGTAATTTCTGAAAAATGGTAGAGAAACCAGAGGGAAAAGAATGTTTCTGGCCTCCTGCAAATTTCACTGTTTATTAACAATTTGAAGATGGAAAAGGAAAGATTTTACATTTTTAGTTCTGATCTAACTGCCTTGCTTTTGGTCTCTTTTTGATATAGTTGTGCAGTGTCTTTTCCTTTTTGAAAATCCTACCAGCACCACCAGCAAAATGATTGATTTAAAACCTCTTCAGAGGTTTGATTAAAAAATTCAGTGGCAAAATTTCTTTTGAGAGCATTTATTATTTTCAGAGTCTTCCTTTCTTGGCTTATGTCATTACAATCAAGAAAATAGAATACTTAAGAAATAAATTATTATAAAGAATCATCCAGAAGTTCTTCCATTAAATATTTTGATTACCTGCCACTTTTCATAGTGGCTGACTAAGTTTTTGTATGTCAATGTGGCATCCAAGGCACGCCAGCCTGGGGACAGAAACATACGTGGCTACAGAAACTGCTCACACTGTACATTTCCGGCTTTATCTCTTGACTATTGCAGGCTTTTCAGGCCCTTGTGAAGTCGGGCTCCTTCCCAACCTCAATATATGCAGGAGGGGCAGGGGTCACCTCACCGTCGGCGCACTCATGAAGACAGTTAGGGAAAGAATAAAATGTCCACATTGGTACTTTTAAGAAGGGGTACCACGGGAGGCTGACTCACTAGGGTTGGAAAGTTCAAGTTCAGCCTGGGAATCTTAGTAATTTAGGGACAACTTGTCTCAAAATAAAACTAAATAAATAAAGAGCCTTGGGCCCAGGACTGCAAAACAAAAGAAAATGTGTGGGGGCAGATAGATTTCCACTTACATGTGAACGCCACTTGCTGGTAACGGATGCTTAGAACACAGTTGAGGATGCTCTGTAGGTCACACTTAGGATCTGTAAGACAGAGGGCAAGTGAGCAATTACAGAAGGTTCCCAACTTAGGATAGTGGAATTTAGGATTTTTCAACTTTATGGTGGTGCGAATGCAGTACACATTCGGTGGAAACCATCCTTTGAATTTTGATCTGTTTCTAGGGTAGCGGTATGCAGGCTGATCTTCTGTCATAATGGTTGGCAGTGCCCATGAGCCAGAGCTCCCAGTCAGCCATGTGGTCATGTGGGCAAACAGCCTCCACTCTGCAGAGCTTTGTGTTACTAACTTGTAATGCTTGTTAGGCGTATCAGTACACTTTCAGCTTACCATATTTTTGATTTATGAGTTCATCAGGATGTAACCACATTGTTAGTTGAGGAGTACCTAGAGTTAGTAATATCTGTTACGAACAGGGATGTAGGCACACAAATAGAGATAAAGGTAAAATCATACAAATTGCTTTAATCTATTATCAATGATAATAATGACAATAATATTTTAAAAATCAAGCCAGTTGTGGCAATGCATAGCTATAATCTCAGCGCTTGGGAGGCTGAGGCAAGAGGATTACTAGAAGTTCGAGGCCAGCCTGGGATACATAGTGAGACCCTGTCTCAAAAAACAAAACAAAAAATCAGTAGGATATTATCGAAACTGGGAAATCTCATGGACTCTCTAGCCCGTAGTTGCTCCTGGGAAGAGTGTGGTTTCTCCTCAAAAACTCTTAGAATAAAGGATTTGAATGCTACCAATATTCTTGTCTTTGCTTTCCACTTTTCCTCTCTCTCTCTGTGTACATGTACTTACTTGCTTTTTCTCTATAGGCTTGCCTTCTCCACACAGTGGACAACCTGGATCTCTAGACCTGTGCTGTCTAATACGGATGCTACCAGTCACATACGACTATTGAACATACAAAATGAGGCTAGTCCAGATTGAGATGCTCTGGCTATAAGCGAAAAACATACATTGGATTTTGAAGGCAGAGTATAAGAAAACCAAGAATATAAAATATCTCATTAAATATATCGACCACATGTTGAAACAACATATTGGATGTATTGTGCTAATAAAATACAATATTTAAGTTAATTGTACTCTTTTTGAATTTTGGCAGTTGGAAAATTTTCAATTACATTCTTGGCTCACATTATATTTCTATTGGATCATGCTGCTCTACACCATTACAACTCATAGCTACTTGGGGAGTGATTGATTGAGTTCTATTGAACCGAAGCACAAAAAGGGAGAGAAAGGGATGTTTTTAGTGAAGTCAAGCCAAATGCTCATCCCTAGAGCATTCTTATGTGGCCCAAGACGGAGGTGTGGGACATAGAATTGGGGTGGGCAGAGATACGATTCCCAGAAGAACAGAGGACGCTTCTGAGTGGGTAAGACAGTAGGGCAGTGGGTAGCTTCCTACCTGGAATCACCCTAAAAGTCACCTATTTTCTTCCCTCAATCTCTCTCGGCCAATTATATAACAAATGCCATTCATTTTACCTTTGTCTACCTTTCGCTATCTTTACTAAATCTAACACTCCCTTAATTCAGTCACTGTCATTTCAGCTAGGACTGATGCAGTCACTGGCAAATGACTTTTAAATAAACATAATATAAAGCCCATTGACTGTTTCCCACCTCAAAATAGGCATTTGGGAAGATACACATGTATTTTCCAGCAAAACAGCTTAAATTACATACTGTTTTGGCCACTTACCATGCACTTGACCAGGATAAGTCATGTAGCTTCTCTGGGGCTCACTGCTTATTTATCTAACTTTGGGTATAGTATGAACTGTACTTACCAGAGTCATTGGTGATATGCTCACATAAAAATTATCTTGAGGATCCTTTTCCACACAAAGTATTATTTAAAAGATTGAACTATGCTGCAAAGACTAGCTGTGCAACACTTTCTTTAGAACTGTGTTAGTTATAGGGACACATTTATTGAATCTCTTCAGCAGCAGCAACTCTTTCTCTGAAGGTAGATTTGGTATTAGAAATGGCCAGAAATCATTGAGAGTCAAGTCTAGTTAGTGAGATGTGCATTCAAGATGGGTACTATTAAGGTAGTTAAAAAAAAGAGAAGGGTATATGTCATAACTGTGAGCCAAGATGCATAATATCAACAAGAATGGAAATGGGAAAAGTGGATTTAGAGGGGGAAAGAAGTAGAAGATAAGGGGAATGAATTGAAAAAAGAAACAATCTGTATTATGTACATGTACTCACTCACCAGGATGATTCTAAATTGCATGTACAGCAAAAATGTACTAAATATAAACTTTAAAAAATTTTTAAAAAGAGAAGGGGGAATGTAAAACCAAGTGATATTGTTTTAGTCTATCTCTAAGAGAAGTTCCAAAAGTGTTTATTGCAGTAGCACCCATTGACAGGTCAAGTAGGTAACATCTAGCTCTGATTGTTCTGTTGTGTATTGTTCCATGTTCATTTGCATGTGGAGACACTCAACTGTCATTTTATTTTATTTTATTTTTTTACCAAGAACATGTATTGGTACATTGTATACATAATGTTCACATTCATCATGGTTATTTTGTACCTGTACATGATGCATCTTGGTTTTACCCTCCTTTTCCCCACCCCTCCCTTCTGTTTGCCCCGTCCCTATTTACAGCAGGTTTATTTATATTTTCCCATTGTTTTCTTTTCCTTTTTCTTTCTTTTCCCCTTCCCCCTTTCCAGTTGTCCTCTGTTTTCAATATTATCTTCATTTTATATAATATCTATTACACCTCTCTGACCTTATTTACCCTTATGGTTACTCATACCAGAGAAACAATTCAATGTGTACTCATGAGTGTCTGATTTATTTCGCTTAAGAGTATGTTGTTCTCAAGGTACATCCATTTACCTACAAATGTCCCTAGCTTATCCTTTTTTATGGCAGAGTAGTACTCCATGTATAAAAAAACCACACCTTCTTTAGCCATTCATCAGTTGTTGGGCATTTAGGTTGTTTCCAAGACTTAGCTATTACAAATTGTGTTGCTATGAATATGGTTGTGCATACATCCCTATGGTATGACGTTTTTAATTCTTCTGCGAAGATCCCCAGTAGGGGAATAGCTGGGTCAAATGGGACCTCCAGTTGTAGTTTTTTTAGGAATCTCCATATTGATTTCCACAGTGGCTGGACCAGTCTACATTCCCACTAACAGTGGAGGAGGGTTCCTTTTCCCCTGCAGCCCTGCCAGCATTTTTTATTGGCTGATTTCTTGATAATAGCTGTTCTTTCTGGAGTGAGATGGAATCTTAACGTTGTTTTGATTTGCAGCTCTCGGATGACTAGTGATGTTGAACACTTTTTCATGTATTTATTTGCCATTTTTATTTCTTCATCTGAGAAACATTTGTTCATTTCAGATGCCCGTTTTTGGATTGGGTCTTTAAATTTGGGAGGTTTGATGTTTTTGAGTTCTTTGTATATTCTAGATGTCAGACCTTTGTCTGAGGGACAGCTGGCAAAATTTTTTCCCAGTCTGTGGGTTTTCGCCCTACTCTATTAGTGATTTCAGATTAGAAGACACAGAAACATTTCCAAATACACTCAAATACCTCATCTTCGACAAAGGAGCCAAACACCCTCACTGGAAGGAAGATAGCCTCTTTAGCAAGGGATGGTGCTGGAAAAATTGGCTTGCCACATGCCAAAAACTGAAACTAGATACATGTCTCCCACCATGCACTAAAATCGAAGTGGGTCAAAGACCTAAACATGAAAACAGAAATACGAAATCTACTAGAGAATAAAATAGGAAGAACTCTCGAAGACATAGGGGTAGGAAAAAAATTTATGAACAAAACACAGACTGCACAGGAAATAATACAAAGAATCAGTGCTTGGGACCACATCCTATTTAAAAGCACTCAATTGTCATTTTAAATACATATTACAAACAATCTGAATACTAGGTGGACCAACCTCTATGATAATATTTGATGTTTTAAAGAACTCTTACAAAAATTGTTTCCGTAGAACATTGCCAACAGCCTCATAGATAGAGTTGATCCTGTTCCCAGTTAAGAAATATGGAAACTGAGGCCCAGGGATTCCAGATGATCTAGTTCTCATGACAGAGGAGAGTAAAGGCAAAGACTGGATGTACTTACAGGATTTGGCTCTGAGCTTTGACTTCTTTCTGTCGGACCTGCTGTTTTCTTGGCATCTCTGTCTCTATATATGCAAAATATAACAACAACAACAACAACAACAACAATAATATAAAATGGAAGCACAAAAAGTGAAGTGATTTGTCCAAGGTCCTAGATGGTAAAGCACTAGAGCTTAGATCTGGATGCACAAGGACTGTTAGTCTGCCTCCTGACCTTACTCTTTCCCTCAGTAGCTCACTCCATTTCCTTCACAATCAGATCTTTCTAACACCTATTTACTAATGCTTGCCATCATACTGGAGTCCTCTGTGTCTCCTTCCTGCTTCCACCAGCCTGCCAACACAGGACTCTTCAATGCGGCCTCCAATAATAGGCCCACTGGGGCACACAGATGCACACATGCATGCACACACGTCCATAGCCTCACTTCAGAGGTGAAGAGTCAGAATCTGTACTACAAGAGAAAGTATAGGTACTGCAACAAACCAACCTGTAAATTTCAGCAGCTTAGTACAATAGAACTTTATTTCTCACTCGCATGATAGCCCAGTGTGGCTGCTCCTGGTTAGTGGGTAACTTTGCTCCATGTGGTGCTTCAGGAACACTGACTCCTTCCATATTGTGATTTGGTTATACTCTAGGGCCTTAAATTCTATTCCATTGGAGAAAACTAGTCCCATAACCTCATCGAGATGCAAAAGGAATAGAAAGATATGGTCCCCAACTTGCCAACTACTTCTCTTTAACAATTATATTCTAAGAAAGGAGTTGTACAAATTTTGATGGACCACTATCCTTCTCTGTCACACTAGCTCAGAAAAATTGCAAGGTCACACAACCGTTAAGGAATGGAGAAGGTATTTGAAACCACGTCTGTCTAAATCCACAATTTTCCCTCTTAATTACTATACCTTCTGCTTTTTTATATGAACTTATTATTTTTTTTAAAAAGTCAAGCCCCATTTGCTCTATCTCATGACATCCAACCAGGTGTTTTAAGGTAGAAGTATAAGGAACGGTATCTTCTCAATGCCCTCGATCTAGACTTCCCTTTTTTTGTGGTACTGGGAATGGAGCTCTGGGCTGCTTTACCACTGAAGTGCATCCCCAGCCCTTTTTTATAGTTTTGTTTTGAGGGAGGGTCTCCTTAGCTCGTCCAGGCTGGCCTTGAGCTTGTGATCTTCCTGCCTCAGCCTCCCAGGTATAGCTGTGATTACAGGTGTGTGCCACCAGGCCCAGCCAGACTTCACTTTTGCAAATGTGGCTCGTTTTCAGGAATTACAAGATGACAATAATGATGTTCATAGTTCTCTTTTGCAGTTACAATTCTCATCTTCTTTTTTTCAAACCGATCTTGTCTTAATATTTACAAATTATTCTCTACTGCTTATTCTGAATCCACTAATTTTTCCTACCCTTTAAGAAATGACTTTACACTTTGTTTTCACTTACATGCCAATAAGGTTGGCAGAAAGGGGACAAACGGGATCTCAACTTATTCAAGCAGCTAGGTACCTTAAAAGCAAGTAATTCTATGGTATAAAAACAGCAGTTTAAAAAACATAATTGTAAATTTTAAAAAAATTTAAAAAAATTGTAAAATTATTAACTAGGTATTTTAAACTCAAAAATCAGTTATTTGGCTTACCGCCAACTTCTTTTCTCCTCAGAAATAATTGAGAACTCTGTACCAGTGCTGGGAACCCCTTAGAGCTTTCGATGATACAAACAGCCCACCATGATGCAGGTGCCGTAGGTTCGCCACGACTGAGCTAGACCCAGCTTTATTTTTTAAATTAATTTTATTGGTACATTTTTGACATACACGATGATCACATTCATCACAGGGAATTTGTGCGTAATATATCTTAATTATTTTTTTCCATTTTCCTCCCTTCCCTTCAAACCTTCTTCCCCTCTCCATTTACAAAACTTTGTTTCTATTGTTTTTCTTCCATTCTTTTTTATTTTTTTAATCCCTATTCCCTTCCTTCCTTCTCCTCTCCCCTCGCTCTTGTTCCCCTTCCCATTTGAACATTTTCTTCCTACTTCCCAATATATATCCTCCATTTTGGTTCTTATTTACCCTTTACTTTTCTCACACAAGAGAAACAATGTAATATTTAAATGTGAATGTCCGATTTGTTTCACTTAAAATTATGTTTTCAAGGTGCATCCATTTACCTAAACATGTCTTATAGTTTCTTTGTGGTGAGAACATTTAAAATCCACTCATTTAGCAGTTCTGAAATACATATCATTATTAACTATAGAGCTCATACTCTGCAATGGATCACTAGAACATATTCCTATCTAAGCAAAATTTTATATCCTTTACTAAACATCTACCATTTGTTGGTCCACCTCATACCTTTTAAATTCTACTTTTTTAGGTTCCAAATATAAGGGAGATCATTTGGCATTTGTCTTCCTGTGAATGGACTGTTTCACTTGCATAATGTCCTGCAAATTCATCTGCATTGTCAAAAATGTCAGAAATTTTTGGAGACTAAATTGTATTCAATTGTGTATATATACCACATTTTTAGTCCATTCATCTACTAATGAGCATTTTGGTTGTTTTCATGTCTTGGCTATTGTGAATAATGTTGCATGGGACACTGAATGCACCCATCTCTTTGACATATTTGTTTCCATTCTTTTGGATATATAAACAGTAGTAGGATTATTGGGTCATATATTAATTCTATTTTTAATTTTTTGGGGAAACTTCCATACTGAGCTCCATAATGGTTGTATTAATTTACATTCCTACCAACAACATACAAGAATTTTCTTTACTTCACGTTCTCACAAATACTTCTTTTATTTCAGTGATAACAGTCATTCTAAACATGTGATATGGTATCTCATTATGGCTTTAATTTGCATTTCCCTGATGATTTGTAATGCTGAGCATTTTTCATAAAACTGTTGACTATTTGTATGTTTTTGGAGAAATATAATTTCAGGTTCTTTAACTGATTTTTAAATCAGGTTATTTGCTTTCATGTTATTTAGCAGTTTGAGTTCCTTATACATTTTGGATACTAGTTCTTACTGTTTCCATTGCTGGGCAGAGCTTTTAACTTTGATGCCAACCCATTTGTCTATTTTAACCTGTGCTTTTGGGATTGTATCCAAGAAATCATTGCCCACATCAGTGTCATGAAGATTTTCCCCTAAATCATCTTCTAGTGTTTTTATAGTTTTGCATTCTACATTTAATTTCTTATCCATTTTGAGTTGATTTTTATATGGTGTGAGGTAAAGATTTAATTTCATTCTTCTATATGTAGATATCCTGTTTTCTCCAACATTCTTTATTAAAGAAACTGTCTTTTCCTTAGTAGGTGTTCTTGGTACCTTTAAAAAAAACTTAGGTATAAATTGTGAGTTTATTTCTGAGCTCTCTATTCTATTCCATTGGTCTATCGGTCTGGTTTTTTTGCGGGGGGGCGGGGTTGCTGGGGATCAAACTCAGGACCTTGCACTTGCTAGGCAAGTGCTCCGCTGAGCTGAATCTTCAACCCTACCTGTTTGTTTTAAATGCTTTTTTGATTTCTATAGCTTTGTAATGTATTTTGAAGTAAAATAGTGTCATGCTTCTTGTTTTGTTCTCTTTGTTCAAGATTGCTTTAATTATTCAAAGTCTTTTTTGGTTGTATACAAATGATAGGACTTTTTGCTATTTATGTGAAAACTGTCTTTAGAATATTGACAGGGATTACATTGAATCTATATATCACTTTGGGTAGTATAGATATTTAAACAATATTAATTCTTCTGATCCATGACACAGAATGGCATTTCATACATTTACATCTTCTTTAATTCCTTACATCAGTGCTTTATAGATTTTAATGCTGAGATCTTTCACCCACTCCCCACTTCCAAGTTTAATTTACTCCTAATTACTTTATTTTTGTATCTAGTGTATTTTTTACTCTTCCTACATGCAATAATAGTGAAATATTCCCAAGTTTTTACTTTTACAAATGGGATTGTTTTCTTTTTTAGATAGTTTGCTGTTAGTGTATACAAATGCTACTGATTTTTGTGTTAATTTAATGCCCTGCAACTTTATTAAATCTGTTACTTCAAACAAATTTTTGGTGGATTCTTTTGGGTTTGTAAAATATTAGATGATTCATCTACAAATACATAACTTCTGTTTCAACTCAGATGCCTTTTACTTTTCTATTTTATTGTATTTCTATTTTTTTTTTTTTTGTGGTACCGGGGATTGAACTCAGGCCCTTGTGCTTGCAAGGCAAACACTCTAATCACTGACCTAAATCCCTAGCCCTGTATTTCTATTTTTAATTTTTTTCTTTTGCCTAATTTCTCTTGCTAGGACTGCCAGGAGAATAAAAGTGATGAGGGTCAGCATCTTTATCTTGTTCCTGATCTTAGAGAAAAAAATTGGAGTTTTTACTGCTGAATATGATGTTAGGTGTGGTTTGTCACATGTATTGAGGTACATTCTTTCTATACATAATTTGTTGAGAGTTTTTTTTTTAATCAGGAAAGGATTTGAATTTTATTAAATAATTTTTCTACATTTATTGAGATAATAGCATGGTTTTTTCCCCTTCATTTTAATATTGTTGGTATATTTAATTTATATACTTGCATATGCTGAACCATCCCTACATCCCAGGGAAAAGTACTGCTTGATTATAGTCAGTGATGTTTTTACTATGCTGATGAATTCACTTCCTAGAATTTTGATGAAGACGTTTGCATTTAGAGTAATCAGTTTTATTTTTTGGCAGTGACTTTGGCTTTAATTTCAGTGTAATGCTAACCTTGTAAAAGGAGTTTGGAAGTGTTTGTCTTCAATTATTTGGAAGAGTTTGAGGATTGATTTTAGTTATTCTGTAACTGCTTGGTAAAATTGATGGTGAAGCAGTTTGGTGTTGGGCTTTGATAGGGACTTTGTATTACTGATTCGGTGTTCATATTTATTATTGGTTTGTTCAAATTTTCTATTTGTTCATGATTCAGTCTTGGTAAGTTGCATAATTCTATGAATTTATCCATTTCTTCTAGATTATCCAGTTTGTTGGTGTACAATTTTTCATAATTGTCTCTTCTGACCTTTTATATTTCCATTGTATCAGTTGCATGTTTTCTTTTTCATTTCTGATTTTATTTATTTAAATTTTCTCCATTTTCTTAGGGTAGCTGAAGATTTGTTGATTTTGTTTATCTTTTCAAAACCAACTCTTGGATTTGTTGATTTTTTGGGTTTTCTTTTCTAGCTTTTATTTCTATTATTCAGATCCGATTTTATCATTTTCTTCCTTATACTAACTTTGGACTTAGTTCTTTTTCTAGTTCCTTGAGTTGTAATGTTGGAGGTTTATTTGAGGTTTTCTTTACTTCTTGTTTACATTCTTTTTTCATTAGTGCTTTTTAACTATATAGAATAATAGGTTCCATTGTGGCATTTCCACACACATGTATATTTTGATCATATCTACCCTCCTTAAGAGGAGGGTACCTTCCATTACCCTTCTCCCTCCATTCTCTTCCTCTTAATAGTCTCCCTTCTAATTTCACATCTTCTTTTTATTTAGATTCCACATATAAGGGAAAATATACAATACTCGTCTTTCCGAGTCTTATTGTGTTTAACTTGATGATCTCTAGTTCCATCCATTTTCCTGCAGATGACATGATTTGTTCTTTATGCCTGAATAACACTCTGTTGTGTATACAAAGCACATTTTTTTTTAATCAGTCGTTGGGCACCAGGCTGGTTCCAGAGCATGACAATTTTGAGCTATGCTGCAATAAACACAGATATGCAGGTATCTCTATAATATACTCATTTCGAGTCTTTTGGGTATATACCAAGCAGTGGTACTGTGTAGCTGAATCATGTGGTAGTATTATTTTTAGTTTTTGGAGCAACCTCAACACTGATTTCCATAGTGGCTATACTAAATTACATTCCCGCAAATGCTTGAGCAGGCCTGAAAAATGGGGCCATGATTTTATTATAGGTTCCTTGTACATGATGAACCATTTTACTGTTTTCAAGATTCTCCGTCCTTAACTTAAAACAGTTTGATTGCATTGTGTCTTGGTGTAGGTCTCATTGAATTTGTCTGACTTGGAGTTGATAGAGTTTCCTGTATTTATATATCCATGCCTTTCCTCAATTTTGGAGTGAGTTCTTGGCTATTATTTCTTTAAATAATGTCTCTACCCCCCTGTCAATATCTTCTAGAAAAAAATGTATAGATAGATATAGGAATGTATATATTTATATATATATAGGAATGACTATATATATATGTGTATATATATATATATATACTCCACAATTAGGTCCTGTAGATCCTTAGGTTCTGTTCATATTTCTTCCTCCTCCTCCTCTTCTTCTTTGTCTTTATCTTTTTCTTTCTCTCCCTTGCCCCTCACACTTGACAATTTCAAATGTTTTGTCTTCATTTCATGAGTTCATTCTTCTGTCTCTGTGTGTTGTTTAACCTCTCAAGTGAATTGTCAATATAGTTATTGTAATTTTCAGATTTCTCTCTTTTAAATAATTTCTATATCATCTTTTAAAAAATTCTTATTTTAAACATTTTCCCTTGATTTTCTTTATTTCTTTTTCTTTTCCTTTAGCTCTCTGAATGTGTTTAATTCTTTAAAAGGCCTTATCTAGTCTATCCAATGATTGTATTTTCACAGGGATAGTTTCGGGCACTGTGTTCTTTTTTTTTTCTTCTGGTTGTACCGTATTTTCATTTCTTTTATATTTTTAATGTTTTAAAATTGTTTATTTGATAAAAACAGCAACTTTATCCAATCTTTGCAGACTGGCTCCACATCAAGGCAAACTTTCTCTAATATAGTATGTTGTGTAGCTTTAGGTCGTCCTATGGTGAGGTTTTAAAATTCTGCTTTTTTTCTTAGCATATATCTTGCTTGGGCCTGTTTATGTGCTTTTTCCTATTTCCCTGTATACATGGCTGCTTTGACATGTCTTTATTTCTAAAAGAGTCTCACTCCAGCCTTTTCTTGGGGACTTAGCTATTTTATTGTATTCTTCCACCCATACACTCTTGCTCCAGGTGTTGGCGGATCTTTAGTCTCTTTGCAGCTTTCATGTTTCATGTCAACTTTCGTTTTCCATGACTTTTCCAAAACTGAGATCCCAGTCAGGTGAAACAGAGTACTACCCCTCAGGCATTCCCAGACATATCAGAATGCTGCAAATAATGTTTTTTCTCCTCTCTCTGGTTCAAGAGAGGAAATCAGGAACTGGACTACTGCTTCCTTCAGACCATGTCATATTGCACCAAGGGTGGGATGGGGCAAGTGCAAGTAAAAACACCAAGAAACTTCTTAGCGTTTTGAATATGAATTTTTCATGATTAGGCATTCACTTAGTTGCTCTGCACCTTTGTTTCAAAGCTCTTTTAAGGTTATTAAACAAATCTCTGTTTGGGGAACTTGGGCCCACAGCATTCTCCTCTGCCATCTCGGATATGTCTTTTTAACTAACTTTTGTTCTTACTCATGTGTCATCACGTCTGTCGCCAGCAGCATGATTGCATCTATTTTTTCCACCTCTTAGTTTAATGGTGAAAGGTGTGGACTCCAGAGCCAGTGAGATGTTGCCCCGAGTCAAAGTGTGGAAATTATTTGGAGTGTCGCAATGTCACTGAACCTCAGCTTTCTTCATAAAGTGAATGTCTAACAATGTTAATGTGACCTTTATTTCAGATCATAACAAAATGTATCTAAAGTCCATTTTCTGAGCACATATTTAGCACATAAGTTTAGCTGGTGCTGTTATTTTTCATATCATAGATGAATACCATTTTTCTTTTGCTAACTCTGTGGCTATACACAAGTTACTTAACCTTTCTGAGCTTCAGCTTTCAAATATGACTAACTATAATATCTAGCTCATAAGAATGTGAGAATTAAAGTAGATAATGAATTTGAAAGGATTAGAGTAATGTGGTTAGTAAATATTCAAATAAATGTTATGCATTTTAAAGAATTAGCAATGGGAAATTACTGTGATGAGGAATATTTGGAGTGATTTTATGAGAAGGTTAGGATCTAAGCTTGGTCACTGAATATAATTTTTGGAGTTGGAGAAGAATTAATGAATTCATAGAAAGAAGAAAGGGAATAAGTAATTTTGAAGAGGTAAGAATCAGAGTGCCATGTCACAGAACATTAAATGGTAATTCATGAGAAGCTATCAGAAGTGAGGTTAGGAGCAGATTTTGGACAAAATGGCAGGGCATTTGTTATTTACAGCAACACTGCTATTATAGATAAACCTCTAGTTCTGAACTGGTTAACATAATAAAAATTTCTCACTTATCTCCATACCTCCAAAGCCTCATGAAAATGTTCTTAAACTAATCAGGCTGCTTTCCACTTATGTCATCATCTAGAGACCCAAGATTTTTATATTTCATGGTTCTGTACTCTTCAACGTATTTGACATTTTGTCTATTCAACTGGAGCATAGAAAAAGAGAGAATGAAAGATTGTATTAGGAGGTTTCTATGGGTCAGTTCAGGAAGCCATACATATCAATTCAGTTGATATCTCATTGGCCAGAACACAGTAAAATGGCCACACATAAATGCAAAGAAGGGTAGGAAATGAAGTCTAGCTTTTAACCGTCTAAAATTTTGTTATGGTAAGTGATAGTATATTTACTTTTAAGAATAAAGTGATTGTTTTTTGTTTTATGATATTGAGTATGCTGGCATTTGGTGCATACATTGCATATTTACAAATGGTATGTCTTCCTATTGAATTGTTCCCTTTGCCAGTGTGTAGTGACCTTCTTTGTCTTTTTTGATCAGTTTTGGCCTGAAGTCCACTTTGTCTGAAAATAAGACAGCTACTCTTGCTTGCTTTTGCACTCCAGTTGCATGGAGTATCATTTTGCATCTCATCATTGTTAGTCTATGTGTTTCTTTGTGAATGAAGCATGTAGTTTTCAGACAACATTTGGTTGGGTTTCACTTATTGATGTAATCTGCCAGTCTGTGTGTTTTCATTGGGGAATTAAGATTGAGTGTACTGAATCCCATCCCTGATTATTTTTCTAGTTTTGATTCTTTTATTTTTCCCTTGGTTTAACTACGCTCCAAGTTAGATGTATTCTTTCCTTTGGCCTCCCTGGTAATGTTGGCCTAATTGTCTCTAAGGTCCTGAGAGTACTTTCCGCAATGCTGGCTTAGTGATCACGAATTTCTATACATGCTCTTTGTAACAGAAAGTCTTTATTTCTCTATCAAGGCTAATTTCGCAGAACATAACAATCTGACTTGGCAGCTGTTTTCTTTAGGAATTGAAAAACTTTGCATCAAGCTCTCCTGGCCTTTACAGTTTGTGTTGAGAAGTCTGCTGTTATTTTGATAGGCTTGCTTTTATAAATTACTTGATATATTTCTCCAGTAGCTTTCAGTATTCTCTCTTTGTGCTGATTCTTGAGATTTTGACTATGATGTGTCATGCAGAAGTTCTTTTCTTATCATGGTTATTTGGGGGTTGTACAAGCAGTAGTTACCTGGGTATAGGAAACCTTTCCTAGATTTGGAAAATTAACTTCTATGATTTCAGTGGCAAAAATATTACATCTGTGATAGTGTTTTCTGTCCTTTCTCTAACTTCTATAATTTGGAGGGTTTTTTTTTTTTTGTTATGTAGAACCTGGTGGATCCAGATTCCACAGTGTCTTCTTGTTTCTAAGGTATCACTGAATACATGTTCTACATCATCCCAGTCTTCAAGTTCTGACAGTCTCTTTTCAGATTGGTTGTTCTTGTTGCCTGACTTACTTTTCTTGTTGCCAAGACAAAATATCCAACACCAAAATTAAAGGAGAAAAGGTTTATTTAGCTCACAGTTTGTAGAGATTTTAGTCCATAGTTGGCTGGCTCCAAGACAGGGTGGCATGGCAGAGGGGCATCACAGAGGAGGAACAGTTCATGGAAAACAGGCAGACTGAAGACAGCAAAAGCAAACAAGCGAGGGACCTTAGCAGCTTCTTTTTGCCCCTTTTATATCCTATGTAGGCTACTGGGATTAGGGTAGTGCCAAACCAATCAGTGGACTGATTTAGTAATCACATCCCCTTAATCCAATATCAGACACTCTAGATCAAGTCACCTCTCAAAAAGCTCCACCTATGACTGCATCAGGCTTTGAGGAGACATCCAGGGACAAGCCATAACATTGCCTATACTTTCAACTGAATTTTTCATACCCAGAATTTCTGTTTGATTCCTTTTCATAATGTCTAATTCTTTACAAAAGTGGTAACTTGTATTTTGCATTGTCCTCATTAATTCAATCAACTTTTTGCTTATGCCTTCTTTAAGCTCATCAATCATTTTATTAGTTAAATGCCTATGAATTAATTTAACCAAAGAAGTGAAAAACCGATACTACCAATGACAACTATAATACTTTGAAGAAAATGATTGATGAGGACATTAAATGGCAAAATATCCCGTGTTCTTTGATTGTAGAAATAATATTATCAAAATGGCCATATTAAAAATATATAAATTTAATAGAATTCCAATCAAAATACCTATAGCATTCTTTAAAGAATTAGAAGAAATATTGTGCTGTACAAAAGATTAATAGAAGAAACAGTCCTAAAATTTATATGGAACAAAAAGAGACCCAATGTAGCCAATGCAATCCTGAAATCCAGAGGATTATTAGACACTCTCAAAGATTTTATTCCAATAAACTGGAAAACCTAGAAATAATGGAGAATTCCTAGACACGTCTAAATTACAAAAATTGAACCAAGAAGATATAAAGCCCTGAGTAGACCAATAATAGGCAATGAAAAAGAGGCAATAATAAAAATGCTACCAACTAAGAAAAGGCCAGAACCCAGCGAATTCACCACTGAATTTTACCAGAACTTCAGGGGAGAACTAACACCAATACTACTCTTCAAACTCTTCCATGAAATTTAAAGGGCAGAAACACTGCCAAACTCACTCCTCAAAGCCAGCATTACTCTGATACCAAGAGCAGATAAAAATTCAGCAAAAAAGAGAACTACAGGCCAATTTCCTTAGTGAACATGGATGCAAAAATCCTCAACAAAATACCTGCCTACACAATGCAACAAATTGTTAAAGAGATCATACATCATGACTGAGATGGCTTCATCCCAGGGATACAGGTTGGTTCTATATATGTAAATCAATAAATGTAATATGTCACATAAACAGAAGTAGAGATAAAAATCACATGGTCACCTCAAAAGATGAAGAGAAAGACTGACAAAACCCGACTCCCATTCATAATAAATATCTGGCAAAAATAGGTAAAGGAGGACCTTACATTAAACTGATAAAAGCTATTTGTGACAAATTCACTGCAACATCCTACTAAATAGGGGAGAATGGAAAGAATTCCCTCTAAAATAAAAAAAATGAGATAAGGGTACCCATTCTCTTCACTCCTATTCAATATAGTACTTAAAACCAGCCAGAGCAATGAAAGGAATCAAAGGGACACAAATAGGGAAGGAAGAAGTCAAACCGTTTTTATCCGCAGATGAGGCAATAGTTTATATAGAAGACCCAAAAACTGCACTAAAGAACTCTTAGAACTAAGGAATTTAGCACAACAGCAGGATATAAAATCATTATAGAAAAATTAGTTGCAGTACTGTTCATCAGCAATGAGCCCAATAGGAAAGAAATCAGGAAAACAATCCCTTCATTGTAGCTTAAAAAAAGTAAACACCTAAGAATAATCTGATCCAGCAAGTTAACAAATTTTATATGAAAGCTATAGTACCTTGAAATCAAAGACATTAGAAAATGGAAAGACATCCTCTATATAGATAAAAAGTCCACCAAAAAATGTATACATCAGGAAAATAAAAACTTGTAAAAATATTTTAATACTAAATTTATTGAGATATCATGAGATGAATACAAGTTACCTTTGGCCTCTGCAGTTACAAGAGGTGCTCAAAGTGGTGACCATTAGCTTCCAGACATTTATTAGAATGGTGAACTGGGGAAGTGTGTATACATTTTTTTGGTGTGGACTCTCTTTATATATAGACATAGACATAGGCATAGACATGTATTTATAAGTATATCTATCTGTCTTTTTAAATTTTTTATTAGTACATATTTGACATACAGAATGATCACATTCATCATGGGGAATTTGTACCTGTACATAATATGTCTTAGTCCTTCTTTTTTTCCCCACTCCCTTTTTTTTTTCCCATTCCCTTCCCCTCCCTTTAAGCCCTCTTCCCCTCCACATTTGCAGAAGATTTGTTTCCATTTTCCCTTCCATTCTCTTTTCAAATCTCTTTTTCCTTCCATCCTTTCACCCTCCCCTTTCTTTGTTTCCCTTCACATTTGAACATGTTCTTACTATTTCCCAATATTTGTCCTCTATTTTGCTCCTTATTCACCCTTTGGGTTTCTCATACAAGAGAAATGATGTGATATTTAAACTTATGGGTCTGATTTATTTCACTTAACGTTGTAGTCTTGAGGTGCATCTATTTACCTAAAATGAACTCAAGTTTATCCTTCTTTATGGCAGAATAGTACTCCATTGTATATAAATACCACATTTTCTTTATCCATTCATCTGTTAATGGGTATATGTGCTGTTTACAAAATTTAGCTATTGCAAATTGTGCTGCTATAAACATAGGTGTGCATATATCACTGTGGTATGATGCTTTTTAACTCTTTCAGGAAGATACCTAGAAGAGGCACAGCTGGATAAAATAGAATCTCTAATTTTAGTTTTTTGAGGAAACTCCATACTGATTTCCATAGTGGTTTTACTAATTTACACTCCCACCAACAATGGAGAAGAGTTCTGTTGTTCCCACAGCCTCACAGCATTTGTTACTGGTTGATTTTTGGATGATAGCCATTCTTTTTGGGGTGAGATGGAATCTCAGTGTTGCTTTCATCTGCATCTCTTGAATGACCAGTGATGTTGAACATTTTTTCATATATTTATTTGCTGTTTGTACTTCTTTGTCTGAAAGTGTCTACTCATTTCAGATGCCCATTTTTGGACTCAGTTTTCCAATTTTGGGGGTCTGATTTCTTTGAGCTTTTTTGTATAGTCTAGAAGGTAGTCCTTTGTCTGAGAAATAGCTGGGAAAACTAGTTATCCATGTTCAGAAGAATGAAACTAGGCCCATATCTGTCACCCTTTATTAAAGTCAAATCAAAATAAGTCAAAGATCTAGAAGTAAACACAGAAACCCTGAATCTGCTGGAAGATAAAATAGATAAAATACTTGGAAAACATAGGTGTAGGTAAGGACTTCCTGAATAGAATCACCAATTGCATAAGCAATAATTCCAAGCATCAGTAAATGGGATTATACCAAATAAAAAGCTCTATATAGCAAAGGAAACAAACAACAGAGTGAAGAAATGACTTATAGAATCGGAAAAGTTTTTTTACCAGATTTTCCTTAGACAGAAGACTAATATCTATAATATATAAAGAGCTCAAAAAATCAGACCCCCCCAAATAAAGGATCCAATCTAAAAATTGGGCAATAGCAATTTATAGACACTTTTCAACAGAAGAACTACAAATGGCCACTAAGTACATACAAAATGTTCAGCATATTTGGTCATTAGAGAAATCCAATTTAAAATAGCACTGAGATTCCATTTTACTGCAGTCAGAATTGCTATAAAGGACTCAAAAAATGGAAAATGCTCATGAGGCTATGCAGAAACAGGAACTCTTCTACACTGTTGGGAATGTAAGCTAGCACAACCCTGTGGAAATCAGAATGGAGATTCCACCGAAAAATGAATATGTTTCTAAGAATCTGTCCATTCCTTCAGTGTTTTCCATCTTTTTGGAGTGTAGGTTCTTGAAGAAGGTACTGATGATTCTTTGGATTTCTGCAAGGTCAATTGTGACTATACCCTTTTCGTTTTTTATTGCTTGGATTTGGGATATATCATGTACAGGTACAAATTAACTATGATGAATGTGATCATTATGTATACAACGTACCAATACATATTCTTGGTAAATAAAATTAAATAAAAATAAATAAATAAATATGGAACTTCCATTTGAGGGTAGCATGGCTTTCCCCATTGTAGCCCGCCCCGCTTCCTCCAAGGCATACTTTATCTTGCCTTTTTCTCTATTACTTGGCCCAGGTCACTCTGCAGAGCCAGTTTCTCTTTCACTCTTCACTTTTACTTTTTCAAATAAATTTTGCCACTGCTTAAAAAAAAAAGAGAAATTCCATTTGATTCATCTGTACCTCTTCTGGGTATCTCCCTGAAATAATTAAAGCCATCACATTACAGTGGTACATCCACAGCAATTTTTATAGTAGCACAATTCACAATAGGTAACATATGCAAGTGGCCTATATGCCCATCAGCAGACACATGGATAAAGAAAATGTGGTATATATACGCAAAAGAGTATTTCTCAGCCAAAAAGAAAGATAAATTTAAGTTATTTCTTGGAAAATAAATGTATTTTGAGACTATAAATCTAAGCGGAATAAATCAGACACATAAAGTTAAATATACTATGGTTCATCTTATATCAAAAAAAACAAAATATAAACAATTGAAAGAGCAAAATAAAAGAGAGGTAGCAGGAAAGAGGCAGATATACTATGGGTTTTGGAAGGGATGTGGTGATAGGGTAATGAGAGAGGCAGGCAGTAAAAACTATCAAGATTCAAAATATATGTGTACCAATTCCCTAAGATAAATCTATTAATGCATTGTAAACATTTAGTAATCAAAAACACAAAGAGTGCTCTCCTTCCTTCAATAGTATCATTGCCTCCAATATTCCTTTGTGGATGCGTGAGTCTGAAGTACACAAAAGGAAATTAAGATTCTGCTGGAAGAATATGTGAAAGACAAAGTACCACAAATATTTCAGAGGAAAAGATCCAAATGCCAGAAGAACAATGAACTGTTTATACCTCATAAAGGAAATGCTAAGGACAGAGCCTTTTGTTCAATTTTTCTTGTTTGCTAGTAGAATGTAGTAATTTAGATATAATCTGACCTTTCAGTGTGTGTGTGTGTGTGTGTGTGTGTATGTGTGAATAGATATCCTGAAATCCAATGTTTGTGAAGAGTAGCCAAATTGGCTGAGTCTAGAATCCAAGGCCTAAATCCCTTTCTCTCCTCTACCGACTTTAAATAATACTCTTGAAGAACACCTTAGAAATTTTTGAAATTCAGGACTCAAATACAATTAATTTTGGATCACATGTTTATTCATTTTGAAATGAAAAATGTGTGTGTACTTCTGTTCTGTACTTTTACTTCAGAGTTTAATTGTTTGGCTAAAAATCTAGACTTATGGCTGTAATGTACACTTTTAGGTGTTGATTCCAAAACAAATTTTCACGGTGTTTCAAAACAAGTTTGTTTGTGTGTTTGAAATTAAGTTAGGACACATGTTCCCTAGTTCAAACCCATATTTTTGATACATCTTCCACTAGCAAATAATTGTCATACAAATAGATTCACGTTAAATAGCCAGTATATCCTCATTGGTTCAGAAAATTTCTGGCATTAAGTCACACGCCAAAATAACTCTTACTCCTAGCTTTACTGGGGACTTTCTCTTCTTAAAGAGAATCGCTTCATATTAGTAATTAGCTACTCAGGAAACTATTATCAGCTGTAGCAGTGTTGTTGTTGCTTTCCACTTAAATGTCTTCTTGATTTGCTTCTCTACAATTGTTTGCCACTGCCGTATATTGCACAGTTGAATCTTCCAAATAACTATTTTAAAATGTGTTTTCAAATAGAACTACACCTAAATTAAGTTTCCCGATAGAGGCTGGAAAATCAGGAATGAATGTCTGTTTTAGGATGTTGTGGCCACCAATTCATTTATATCATGCTGACAGATTCCAACTGTAAAATATCAAAACAACCTAGATTTTGTGAATACTTCATAACATATTTCACTTAGTTTTCTCATTTAATCCCAGCAGCCCTCTGAGATGACTATTATATCTCCATTTTGAGAGAAGAAGCTGATTTAAGAGATTTGCCCCAAACTCACAAGGCAAGTAAGTGGCAGACCTGAGATGGGCACACAAATTAGTTTAATTCCAAGGTCTATAATGCTTTATATCCTTTCAATGTGAAGCCAAAATAATTTTGAAAAAGGATATAATATAGTAGAACTTGTAATGAGGAAATATTTTCTCTGAGTGTGGCAATTTACCCTCATTAAACTGATATGACAACTTTCATTGGACAGTCATTCCCAGTCCTCTCCATAATGCTACTCAACTAATGAGTGTCTAGAAGTGAATGTCATGTGGGTCAATTTTAGTCTTTACATAAATGGCGTCAAACATCAACTTCTCAATAAAGTTTATTCATCTCTAATCAAAATTCTAACACTCTCCCTTGAAAAAAAACTCCCTACTCTCCTTTCTTGCTTTATTCCTCTGCTTAGTACACATTGCCTTTTAACATGCTATGACCCTAGTTTGTCCATCATTATCTCCATTAAGAACATAAGACCCTCAAAGGCAGAAATTACTCACTGTAGTATTCTCAAAATTTAAATTTGTGCTCCACACGTAGTATGTATGGCCAATTTAAATCATAATTTATCAACTTCTCTGGATTAAGGAAAGCCTAGAAGATTAATAAAGATACCCCTGAATGCCTCTGGGTGAGTAATGGCTTGGTACTATGTGTGGTCCCTGGCCCCTTCTTCTCTGGCACTGTTTTCCAGCTCTGCTTCCTGACCACAATGAACTAAGCATCTCTGCTCTGCTGCACTCTTCTGCCCTGATGTTTTTGCCTTGGTGCCAGCTGGCCATGGACTGAATACCCAAAACCGTGAATTAAATTTGACCTTTCTTCCTATAAGTTGTGGGTGTTAGGTATTGTGTCTCAGGAACAGGAAAGCTAAATCAGTAGGCTCCTAGTAAATGTATTTTGGGTGAATGAATTTAAAAGGTCCTTCTTGGCTTCTAGCAGGGAAGCTCCTTGAAGAATATTGTATACTAGCTGCTGATTTTTTTATATTACTATGTTTCTGGGATTTTCTGGGGTAACTAATGGAGATTGTATTAGCTTTCCCTCTCTGTGACAAAATATCTGAGATAAACAAATTATAAAGAAGAAAGATTTATTTTGTCTCATGGTTTTAGATGTTTCAGGCTATGGTCACTTGGACCTGATGTCTTTTCACCTGTTATGAGATGGTACCTCATGACAGGGAGCATGTGGTAGAGAAAGCTGCTCACCTTATGGTGACCAAAAAGCAAAAGAGAGCAAGGAATGGGTCAGTGCTCCAATACCCCTTTCATGGGCATATTCCAAGTGACCTAACTTCCTTCTACTAGGCCCCGGAACTTCCTTCTACTAGGTCCCCAGTCCTACCAGCTCCCAAAAGCGCCATATGGGCTTTGGGGGGTCATTCTTATTCAAACCACAGCTAAGACAGAGTTGGTCAGTGTGACTGTTAATCATGATATGTCAACCTGTTTGGGTTAAGAAATGACCATGGGATTTGTAAGGCACACTTCTGGCTGTGTCTGGCTTGGTGATGGTGGTGATAATCGGATACTATATATGGTTTCTGGCCCCTCTCCTCCTCTGGCATTGTTCCTCTTGTTTCCCAGCCACCATGAACTAAGCATCTTTGTTCCACCATGCTCCTCTGCCATGATGTTTCTGCCTTGGAGCCAGAAGTCCACATACTAAATCCTCTGAAACTGTGAGCCAAATTAAACCTCTTCTGTTTAAAATGTGGATTCCAGATATTATGTCCTAGGAACAAGAAAGGTAACTAATACAGGTAGGTAAGTTGCTATAGTTTGGATCTGAACTGTCTCTCCAAAACCCATGTATTAGAGGCTTTGTTGGTTCTAATCTTGGTGCTACTGGGATGAGATGGAACCTCTAAGACGTGGGACCTAGTTAAAGTAAATTGGGTGATTGGAGACATGCCCTTGAAAGACTATTGAGACCCTCATATCTTCCTTTCTTATCTTTTGCTTTTTGGCTGCCACGAATTGAGCAGTTTCCTCCACAGATGTTCCCCACCATGATCTCATGCTTCACCACAGGCCCCAAAGCAATGGAGCCAACTATGGACTAAAACCTCTAAAACTGTGAGCCAAAATAAACCTTTTTCCTTCTAAGTAGTTTATCTCAGATATTTTCCCCTAATGGTGGAAAGCTGAATAACACATAGGCTTCATAGAAAGGTGAGTTTGAAAGTGTGATTTGAGAAGTTTGACGAGCAGAGAATAATGGAGAATAAATTTAAAAGACTTCCCAAATAGAAAAAAAATTCTCCAGAGTGGGTATAATTGACTTTGATAAAGGGGATGCCCTTGTTCAGCAATAATCAGACATTAAAATAAAAACAATTCAATTGAACAAATGCTCTAAAATCCAGAAAAAAGCACTTGGAGTTGATATCCCAGGGAGTGAACAAAATCAGCAGACACCAAGGTTCCCACTACTTATTAGCCATGTGAGTTTTTCAAGTTACTAGATCTCCGTGTGCTTTAATTCCCTCATCTGTACAATGGGGACAAAGTAGTGCACTACCTGTCTCATAGGATTATTGTAAGAATTGAGACAGTATTGGCAAAGTACCCGGCACAAGGCCTGGCATGCAACAAACAAGGAATGTTATCTCTTATTCTCATCGTTGTAATGTCAAGAGTATTTTACATTTACAAAACTGTTGTGGTTTTAAGGAGGTCACAAAACCAAAGTCTTTGGTTGAAAATGTCAGTGTGGGGCAGTGGGAACTGGGGTAAGAGTCTATCCACAGAGCAGCAACCATGAATCAGTTTTATGGGGCTGTGCATCTAAACGCTGACACCAGTAACTACAAAATGAAGTGGATTCTGGATAGCTTCTTGGATTCTAGGCATCCTGAGGAAACTGGCAGGGTGGAGAAAGGGAAGGTGGGCAATCTGAAAGTTTTAAGTTTTGGCAGTGAGGATGAGCTCTGCATATACACTACTAGTACCTTTCCATACACAGAAATGCCTGAGTGTGATTCCTTACACTTAGTAGTTTTTGCAACTACACACATTCCTCATTTAATGATGTATCTGTTTAACAACAGCTCAGACTTAGGACTGAGTCATGTTGTATGTACTTATGAGCACTGCTCAAAATTACAACCCATCTTTTTTTTGTACAGTTCTGTACAACGTGTTTATAGAGTCTCATTGTCTTTTTTGTACAGCACAGTGTGTTCACACAACACTGTAGTTTTTGCTGATTGTACTGTACAGCACAGTACTACAGTTTTATGTTCTGTTATATATTTCAATACTCCATGTAACAGTTATGCAAATAAAAGCAAAGTCGTCAAGTTGGAGTTTCCTTTGATCACTTCTTTGTTCAAAGACTGTAATGTACGTACTATATACAATTCCTCATTTAGCGACCAATTCATTTAACAGCCTAGTCACAGGAATGGAACTTGGTCGTTAAATAAGGGATGTTTGTAATCAATTAAGCAAGCCAGAGAGGAAGAAAAGTAGTAGAGAGAGTGTAAAGGCTGTGATTATTTTGGTTCTTAGACAAAATATATGAAATTTCTTAAAGACCATGTGTTGTAATCCATATGAGATGCTTTATAAAAAAGTACCTAAAATGAGATTTTAAAAAAAGGCAGAGCAGTGAGTGCCAGCAACTCAGCTTCCCTAGGACAAAATACCTAGCATCTGGAAAATAGCAGCTTGGAGAGGAATCAAAGTGAGAAGAGGTTACATGGGAACCGGGAGAGAACTGACAAAGGAGAAGAAAAAAAGTTTTAAGTGAGACAGAAGAAATAGCTCACGTAGCATGGGAGAGAGGAGAACCACTGCAGACCATGCTACCACCAACGGCAGCTGGCCAGCCACTAGCCAAGAGGCAAGGTGAAAAAAAGCTTTGTGCTCAGCCACTGGAACCAGCAAGGAAAACATGGGCTATTGCTTCCAGAGTGGCTTTCCATAGTCATTAGTTGGTGAATGATCTCAGAAGAGCACCTGCTGCCACAATCACGGAACAAGAACTAGTGGGGATTCCCATTACAGGGAAGGGCTGAGTGTTTGCATCTGGGTCCTAGAGTAGCCCCTTGGCTCTAAGCCATGCTCCACACTGTCAAGTTCTCAAAGTACAGGAGAGAAGGACAACCAAAAGAGACAGCTGGCAGCTGGAGAGCAGGCCACAGGGATTCCTGTTGAGGGCCAGGGGCTGGTGAACACAGACCCGGCTCCTGCAGTCAGAGGCCAGGGTCAGCCTGAGTTACACAAGATTAGAAGCTCACATTGGTGCCCTGGTCTCACTGTATTAGGATGCTTGCACCCAGCACCATTCTGGGGGCAGATTGCTACCTAGACGTCCAGTGTTAACAGAGATGTGCCCTGGCTCGAGCTCTTCTCCTTAATCCTAGGCTGAGGAAGTGATCCATACATCCCACACAATAGACCATCTTCTCTTATTATTTTTAATTTCATTGTATTTTGAAATTTTTATTTCTTTATTTTTTCTTTTGCTCTTTTCCTCCTCTTGCTCACCCCCCCCATTTTTGTTCCATTATTTTCCCCCTTTTTCTTTTATGAGCATGTCTGTTTGTGTGTGCTTCTCTTTATCTTGCCTTTTTCTTCCCATATAGGTTATAGAAGGTAAGGGAATTCTTCTTTGTCCCTTTATAGACCTCATACTTTTATCCATATCCTTTTGTCTGACTTCTTTCTCCTGTTTCTTATTCTTTCTCTCTTTCTTTTCTTTCCTCTCCCTTCTTTCATTTAACCTTTTCTCTAATATTTATATCAGTAATAGAATCATTTCCCATCCCCATTTCTCACTACCAACTTTGTACCATTTTCCCTCTTATCTCTGTCTAAATATATAGCATACCTTTACCATCATCAGGAACCACTGACCCCCTCTGGCTTCCTCCTTTCCATACCACATAGCAGAGGACTTTAATAAAACTTTTTTTCTTTGCTTTATCTCCCTCTGGCATTACCTAGTCCTCAGCTCCCTGAGCTTTAGATAACTGATTCTACAAAATCACCATTGAATGCTGTTTTTCACCATTGGAAGAAATATGGACATTGCAGTTAATGCAATATTAACTGTGGGTCAGTACTTGGGTTGTTATGATGCTTACACTCTAACAGTGGATGTCTTTTCTAGACTAAAGGAAGACCTAAAATAGGGTCTTGTGGTGTGTTATTTCTCACCTAGCCCTGATAGATACCACTGTAATGAACTAGCTTATTATTACTGTAGTTGATTTGATTGCATAGGAATAATCCTCACTCAGAGGACAATTTTGTACTGCTGAATCTGTCTGAAGATTCCACCATCACACCCAGGAGAGGGACAAGAGTTCCTAACACAAGAACTTGGATTGTATCAGACTCTGCAAGAATGCCTGCAATCTGGTGGAAAGGAGTCCCAAATCTGAGTTAGCTTCAGTATTGCAGTGGAAGGATCAGAGGAGTTACTGGGGTGTGAGCACTCAGACTCTGGCAAAGAAGCTACTTGGGAATCACATATGCAATAGCTCATTGGAATATTTAATCTGTGTTCCCATCAGACATCTTATAGGCTTATGCTTTTATGTATTTCTTGATGTATTTAGTATGTGGGGTTGTGTTATATTCTTTTATGGTTTCTTGTGTTTATTACATTGTTACTTTTGTGTATTTGTTTTTTCATTGGCTCTGATTTAATAGGTGTCGGATTTAATAGGTGTCTCTCCCTCATATCAGCTCCCTATCTAGTTTCTTCATCTTAAACTCCTGAAACAATATTATTAACATATTTCTTTATGCTTTTTCCAAACTCCTCCTCCAAAGTTATTAAATTTCCCATAGTTAGCTCCTTCACAGTCACTTCTATATTCTCTAGTATTAACCCTCAGTTCTCCCCATTTTAAGCATTTGAGTCTCTCATATTTTACCTAGCTTATTGTCTTCCCTATTTGTAGGTTCTGACAACTATGTAACTTTCCTCAACCACAAAATAAACCTTCTTTCTCCCATATCTCACACACAAATAGCCCTGGAAACTCTCAATACTAACCCTTCAACTCACCTAAAAGTATTCCAATAGAATCAGACCCCACATCAACTTGTTTCTTCTCATCTACCACTATTCCCCCTTTCATCCCTCCTCCTTAGTGTTTAACATGCTTCATCCGACCACTCCCCATTCTCCTTGCCACACCTCACCTATCTCAATGCAGAACAAGCACAAATAATAAACTGTCATAGTGTGCATAGAGTATAGACAAAGGGGGGAAGTGTAACTACAAAGACTGTCATATAGAAGTGTTGTAAGATTGAATGTGTTGATGTTGTTATAATCAGAAGTAATTATTTTGGCAAAACATAGAGACATTGTCTAAACCATTTAAAGTAAACACCAGAAGGAGTAAATACTAGCACTGGACATACAAAGCTGAAAATTATTCAGGGGGCGGGAACATCCTACAAAAATCTCCATATAAGCCACAAACTCTCCTTTTTCTAGTCCTCAAAAAGGGAGGGGAAGAAAGAGGAATACACACACACACATATACACTTTAACATGTTTACAGAAATCATGCAAGAAAATTTCCCAAATGTAAGAAAAAATTTAAAATACAAGTGATGCTTCAACACCATTTGTTAAAGAGATTATCTTTCTTCCAGTGAGGGTGTTTGGCTCCTCTGTCAAAGATGAAGTATTTGAGTGTGTTTGGAGTTGTTTCTATGTCTTCTAATCTGTTCCCTTGATCCTCAGGTCTGTCTTTGTGCCAGTACCGTGCTGTTTTTATCTCTGTAGCTTTATAGTATAGTTTCAGGTCGGGGATTGGGATGCCCCCTAACTTGCCCCTGTTGCCCAGGATTGTTTTTGCTATTCTTGGTCTCTTCTGGTTCCAGATAAATTTCATGATTGTCCTTTCTAATTCTGAGAAGTATGTTAGTGATATTGTGATTGGAATCGCATTAAATCTGTATAGTAGTTTAGGAAGTATGGCCATTTTCACTATGTTGGGTCCTCCTACCCAGGAACATGGTATATCCTTCCATTTTCTGATATCCCTTTCAATTTCCTTTTTTAGAGAATTATAGTTTTCGATGTAAAGATCTTTTACTTCCTTTGCTAGATAAATTCCTAAGTATTTCATTTTTTTTGATGTGATTGTGAAAGGTGTATCTTCTCCTATTTCTTTCTCAGTGAGTTTGTTATTTGTATATAGGAATGCTATTGATTTTGCCACATGTTGAAAACTGAAAAAACAAAATCACTAAATCTACTGGAGAATAAAATAGGAAGAACTCTCGAAGACATAGGGGTAGGAAAAAAATTTATGAACAGAACCCAGACTGCATGGGAAATAATACAAAGAATCAGTGCTTGGGACTACATCCTACTAAAAAGCTTTTGCACAGCAAAAGAAATCATCAATAGAGCAGGGCGAAAACTCACAGACTGGGAAAAAATTTTTCCCAGCTGTCCCTCAGACAAAGGTCTGACATCTAGAATTTATAAAGAACTCAAAAACATCAAACCTCTCAAATTCAAAGACCTAATCCAAAAACGGGCATCTGAAATGAACAAACGTTTCTCAGATGAAGAAATAAAAATGGCAAATAAATACATGAAAAAGTGTTCAACATCACTAGTCATTCGAGAGATGCAAATCAAAACAACATTAAGATTCCATCTCACTCCAGAAAGAACAGTGATTATGAAAAGATCAACCAATAACAAATGGTGGCAGGGCTGTGGGGAAAAAGGAACCCTCTTCCACTGTTGGTGGGAATGTAGATTGGTCCAGCCAGTGTAGAAATCAGTATGGAGAGTCCTCAAAAAACTACAACTGGAGGTTCCATTTGATCCAGCTATTCCTCTACTGGGCATCTTTCCAGAAGACTTAAAATCATCATACCACAGGGATATATACACAACCATGTTTATAGCAACACAATTTGTAATAGCTAAGTCTTGGAAACAACCTAAATGTCCAGCAACTAATGAATGGCTAAAGAAGGTGTGGTTTTTCTACACATGGAGTACTACTCTGCCATAAAAAATGATAAGCTAGGGACATTTGTAGGTAAATGGATGTACCTTGAGAACAACATACTCTTAAGCGAAAAAATCAGATACTCATGAGTACACATCAAATTGTTTCTCTGATATGAGTAACCATAAGGGTAAATAAGGTCAGAGAGGTGTAATAGATATTATATAAAATGAAGATAATATTGAAAAGAGAGGACAACTGGAAAGGAGGAAGGGGGAAAAGAAAGAAGGGGAAAAGGAAAGAAAGAGGAAAAGAAAAAAATGGGAAAATATAAATAAACCTGCTGTAAATAGGGAAGCAGGGAGCAGAGGGGAGGGGTGGGGGAAAAGGGGGGAAAACTAAGATACATCATGTACAGGTACAAAATAACCATGATGAATGTGAACATTATGTATACAATGTACCAATACATGTTCTTGGTAAAAAAAAAAAAAAGAAAAATAAACACAGGAAGCTATTTTAAGGTTAAAAAAAAACAAGTAAGTGATGCTTATAGAATATCAAACAAATAGTGTGATAAAAGAAGCTCACCAAGACATATCCTTATTAAATTACCAGATATCCAGCAATAAAAGAAAATTTAAAACAGTCAGAGAAAAACAAGAAATCACATATAAAGGTAAACCAATTAGAATTATACCAGACTTAACAACACAAATCCAAAGGCCAGAAGAGATTGAAGTATTTCAAGCCCGAAGAGCAAATAACTTCCACCCCAGATTAATTTATCCAGCAAAGCTATCTTTCAAAACAGATGGAAGAATAAGATATTTTCATGAAAAAGACCAGCTCAAAATATATATGAGTACTAAACCAGATCTTGAGAAGATACTTAAGAATAATCTCAACAGAAATCATGACATGGACACAGCTAAAAATGCAGTGGAAACTAGTGAGGTCAATGCATAAACAGCAATAAAAAACATCAAGAAAAAGTGTTAACTGACAGGTAAAGAAGATGATGATAGTAAATAATCAATGCATCTCAGTAATATCTCTCAATGTTAGCAGCTTCACCTCTCCAATTAAAAGACAGATTGGTAGACTTGATAGAAAAACAGAATCCAACAGTCTATTGCATTCAAGAAACTTACCTAATCCAAAAAGATATTCAGAGACTAAAAATTAAAGGATGGAAAACATTTCATGCACCATGACCCTGAACACAAGCAAGGGTAAGGAATCCTAATGGCAGACAAGGTAAACTTCAAGCTCGAAATGATTAGAAGAGACAAAGAAGTTCGCTACATACTAGTTAAAGGAACAATCCAACAAGAAGACATAATAATAAAAAAAATCTATGCACTGAATACTGGAACACTTATCTTCATAAAACATAAACTGCTGAAATTAAAAGTTCAAATAAACATTAACACAAACATAGTAGGGTTTTTTTTTTTTTTTTGTGGTGCCGGGGATCAAACTCAGGCCCTTGTGCTTACAAGGCAAGCACTCTAATCACTGAGCTAAATCCCCAGCCCCCATAGTAGGGTATTTTAACACTTCACTTTTGCAAAGAGATAGATCAAGTAAACAAAAAGCCAATAAAGAAACATCAGAGATGAACCATATACTTAAACACATGGAAAATACATATATGTATATGTATATATATATTTTTTCCATTTCTCCACACAGAGTATAAATTCTTTTCTTCAGCACATGATACTTTTTCCAAAATAGATCATGTACTAGTTCACAAAGCTTGCTTAAGTAAAAAAAATTGAAATTACCCCATGCATACTATCATACCAATATACCATGAAAATAGAAATCAATGACAAGACGTTTTGGAAAAGGAAATAGCTCCTGGGAAATTAACAACATACTCATAAACAACCAATGGGTCACCCCCCAAAATTTAAAAATTAAAAAATTTTGCAAGTTAGTGACAATGACTGTACAACTCACCAAAACCTCTGGGACACTAGGAAGGCAGATCTAAGAGGAAAATTCATGGCAATCAATGCTCACATTAAGAAAACAGAGCAAGCACAAGTAAATATCCTGATGAGAAATCCGAAGATTCTTGGGAAACAATGACATACGAGCCCCAAACTGAAATTAAGGGGGGAAATTATAATGATGACAGCAGCAATCAATGAAATTGAGATTAAAAAATATCAGTTAAAAAATCAATAAATCAAAATGCTGTTTCTTTGAAAGAATAAGTAAAATAGATAATCCCTCAGTCAGACTCACCAAGAGAAAGAGAGAAAAGACCCACCTCAATGTAATTAGGAATGAAAATGGTGAAATCACAACAGCCACTGCTGAAATCCACAAGATAGCAACAACTTTGAAAAATAATATCCAAAAATGTAGCCAATTTTGAAGAAATGGACAGATTCCTAGACACAAACTACCAAAACTAAACCAAGAAGATATAAATGTTTAACAACCCAATAGCAAGCAATGAAATTGATGGAGTAATAAATAATCTATCAACTAAAAGAAGCCCAGGAACACGTGGAGTCAGTGCTAGATTCTACAAAACCTTTAAAGATGTTATATCACCAATACTCCCAAGATCTTCAAAGAAATTGAAAGGGATGGAGTGCTCTCTAATTTACAGTATCACCCTGATCCCAAAACTGCATAAAGATCCAACTAAAAAAGAAAAGTATAGGCCAATTGTCTTAATGAACATAGATGTAAACATCTTCAAGATATTAGCAAGTAGAATGCATCACATTATCAAAAACATCACGCTTCATGATCAAGTAGGTTTTATCCCACAGATGCAAGGATTGTTCAACATACATAAGTCAATAAATGTATTACATCACATAAATAGAACCAAGGTCAAAAACCACATGATCATATCAATAGATGCAGAAAAGGTTTTTGACAAAATCCATCACCCTTTAATGGTAAAAACACTGACAAAAACAGGTATAAAAGGACCATACCAGAATATGATGAAAATTACCTATGACATAGTAATAGCCAGCATCATAGTAAATGAGGAAAAACCAAAAGAATTCCCCCTAAAATCAAGAATAAGACAAGGATGTCCACTATCACCTCCGCTAGTCAACATAGTACTGGAAACATTAGCCAGAGCAATTTGGCAAGAGGAAAAAATAAAAGGACTACATATAGGAATACAAGGAATACATATAGGAAAGGAAGAACTCAAATTATCACTATTTTCACATGACCTGATACTCTAATGAAAGATCCAAAGAACCCCAAAAAAATTACTCTTAGAATGAATAACTAACTTCAGCAAAGTAGCAGGATACAAGATCAACACACAAAAATCATTAGCATTTGTGTGTACAAACAGTGAACAAGATGAGAAACTATGAAAACAACACCATTCACAGTAGCTTCAATATAAATGAAAATTTAAGGAATCAACCTAACCAAGGAAGTGGAAGACTTCTACCTCCCCCAGACAAAACAAAACAAAACAACAACCAGAAAACCCACTACGGTATTCTAAGAGATTGAAGAGGACATCAGAAAATGCAAAGATGTTCCCTGCTCCTGGATAGGCAGAACCAATATTGTAGAAAAGGACATACTCCTGAAACTGTTGTAGAGATTCAATGTAGTCCCAATCAAAATACCAACAGCACACTTTACAGATCAAGAGAAAAGAATTCTAAAACTCACATGGGGTCAGAAGAGACTCAGAATAGCAAAAGCTATTTTGGGCAGCAAGAGCAAAGCAGGAATCACAGAAATACCTGATTTCAAACTATACTACAAAGCAATAGTGATAAAAAAAAAAAAAAAACAACAGCATGATACTGGAACAAAAGCGATACTTGATCAATGGAACAAAATTGAAGATACAGAAACTTCCCCAGACACATTCAACTATTTGATCTTTGAGAAAGGGGCCAAAAGCATGTGTTGGAGGCAAGATAGCCTATTCAACAAATGGTGCTAGGAGAATTGATTATCTGTTTGCAGAAGATTGAAACTGGATTCTTATCTCTCACCATATACTAAATTAAAATCAAAAGAGATCAAGGATCTAAACATTAAAACAGAAACATTAGACCTACTGGAAGAGAAAATAGGTAAAACACTTGCAGACAGAGGTGTGGGAAAGGGTTTTCTAAACTGAACCTCATTTTCACAAGAAATAACAGCAAGAATCAACAAATGGGATTATATCAGACTTAGAAGTTTCTGTACAGCAAAAGAATCAATTATTAGAGTGAAGAGACAATCTACAGAATGGGAAAAAATTTTGCTGGCTACTCCCCAGATAGAGGACTAATATTTAGAATATACAAAGAACTCAAAAATATCAAACCACCTAAAATTAAAGACCCAGTCAAGAAGTAGGCAAGAGAAATGAACAGATATTTCATAGAGGAAGAAACACAAATGTCAACAATATATAAAAATGTTCAACATCTCTTGCCATTAGAGAAATGCAAACTAAAACAAGGCTAAGATTTCATCTTGTTCCATAAATAATGGCAATTGTTAAGAACTCAAACAATAACAAATGCTGGTGAGGCTATGGTGTAAAAGGAATTCTCCTCCATTGCTACTGGAAATATAAACTAGTACAACCACTATGAAATTCAGTATGGAGATTTCTCAAAGAACTGAAATTAGAAATTCCATATAACCCAGCTATTCCCCTGCTAGCTATCTTCCCCAAAGAGGCCAAGACATCATACTACAGTGATACATGCATTCCAATGTTTATAGCAGCACAATTCATAATAACTAAATCATGGAAGCAGCCTGTATAACTATCAACAGATAACTGGATAAAGAAAATGTGGTATGTATATATGATGGATACTACCCTGCTATAAAGAATGAAAAATTGGCGACATTTGTAGGAAAATGGATGCATGTGGAAAATGTAATGTTGAGTGAAATAAACCAGACACAAAAGCTGAAATACCATATGGTATCTCGCATTTGAATGATGCAAAGCACAAAGAGAATAATAAAGGATGGATAGAAGGGGAAAAGGGGACAAATCTCTTGAAATAGGGAAGTTGTCCAAGGGAAGAAGGGCAAGGGGTGAGGAGGAGGGAAGGGAAAACAAGTAGAATAAAGATATGTCATGTACAAGAACCTAGTGACTTCAATTAATGCAAATATTATATGCCATAACATCAGCCATGATTCATAATAACAACAAAAATAAAAAAATGGGTGAGGAGAATTGGAGGAGGAGGGATGGAACGGGAGGAAAAAGGATGGGGATTAAAAAAAGAAAATGTGGTATGTACATGTAACCACTCCCCAAGATGACTGTAAACTGCATGAACTGCAAACATGTAGTAATAAAGTAAAAAATTGACATTGAAAAAATATCTAACATGAGTGGCTTATAAACAGAAATTTCTGGCCAGGTATGGTGGTGCACACCCACTATCCCAGCACTCAAGAGGCTGAGGCAGTAGGATTGCAGTGAGTTCAAGGCCAGCCTGAACTACATAGCAGGACCCTGTCCCACCCCTCCTCCCAAAAGAAATTTCTTTTTCTTGGTGCTGGAGGCTGGGAGGTCCAAAATCAAGACACTATGAAAAAGGCCACTTTTTCATAGATGGCACCTTCTTGGCTGTATCCTCATATGGCAGAGGAGGTGAGGAGTTGTTTTCAGGTTTCTTTTGTAAGGGCATTCATCTTGTTTGTGAACTAATTTCCTCTTAAAGGCCCTATGTCTTAAATCTATCACCTTGGAGGGTAGAATTTCAATATTTGAATTCGGGTAGCAAAAACATCCAGACCATGTCACCACGTGTGATGGACAAGGGAGAGGGGGGTCATAATTCAGGATACATATTATCTAGGACAGTGCAGGGTATTAGGGTCAGTAGTACGTGAGCCAGCTAGATCATTAGAAAGTAAGCCTGTGTCTGTGTTGTAAAGGTCCCCGCCCCCGAAGTGGATCCAGCCCTGGGGAGAAGTCTGGACAAAGGCAAGAGTGGTGGCGAAGTTTGTTCTGTGGAAGAAGAGAGCACATAGCTAGCTGAGAAGAGGAGACCATACAAATTATCTGTGAAAATAGCTCCCAGCTGTGCCTCCCTCCTTAGTGCTTACAATTCCTGCCTCGCCATATATACCCATGACCCACTAGGAGTTACCACCTTATGGTGATTGCGTCTTGGAATGAATTTTTCTCCATCTGTCCCTCTAAACGTTTTGACTACATAGTCTAGCTAATAACAATCTTTTCTTGAGACCCAGGAAAAACACTGAGGAAGTACTGCCAAATAAAGGTCATCATGGTAGCTCTACAGATCAAGTTAAAAAGAAGGCAGGAGCGTATTTGGAGAGTCTGTGTTGTAGGAAGGAAATGGAAAAGAGTTTTCCTATTTGATGACTAGAGTAACAGCTAATTCAGTGTAAGTCACCAATTTATTAAAAATTATACTAATAGGTGGACTCAGTTTAAAAATAAATAAAAAGAAGCCTTTTTTGCTTTTGAAAGATACTCTCTTTGAAATGAGTTCAATTATTTACATTGCTTTAAAAATATCAGCACGTTCTGGTTTCATGATAGTAGACTAGAAAAACACTTTTAAACCTTAGATTCGCAAAAAACCTCATTTTTCAGGCAGCCAAAAGTAACCAAAGACAGAGATCTGAGTAAGTTCAGTTACACCACACTTTTGAGACCACTGAAACTTGCAGAAACCAAAGTGAATTAACAGAAAATAAGACGGCCAAATAAAATACTTTACGATTCAATATCAAGAAAAGCTTTAGCTTGTAATTCAAGCTTTTAGAGTTAGGATGAACTATAGGCAAAATTGCAAGTAGCTTTGAGGCTTTTCAGAAATAGCTATTTTAAAGATCACACTCATATAATATCCTTATATAAGCCTTCTCATCTTGAGGGGCCTTAAGAAATGATGTGCTCTAATTTTCCTTAGTGCCTTTTTAGCAGTAAGTTAGAAACACCAGAAAGCAAAGACATAGGATGATTTATTGCACAGCTGGAGAGAAACATGGTCCATCTTATTCAAGCAACACTCTGTTTTGGTTTACATCTATTCCACCCCCTCACCAAGCCTCATGTACTCGTAGGTGGGACTTTTCAGAGGTGATTGAATTTTTGGGGTGTGATGTTTTATCAGTAGGTTAGCCCACTGATGAGTTTATTGGGAGGTGAAGCCTGGTTGGAGGAGGTGGCTCACTGGGGGCATGGCCTGGAAGGGTCTATCTCCTTCCCTCCTTCCTTGATCATTTTTCTGCTTCCTGTCTGTCATGCCATGAGCTGTTTCTCTTCTGCCATGCCCCAGTGACATAGTCATATTACAAATCTACTGTGATAAAACAGCATGGTACTGGCACAAAACAGATGTAAGGATCAATGGAACAGAACAGAGGATGCAGAAACATTCCCAAGTACGTTCAACAATTTGATCTTTGGTAAAGGGGCTAAAAAATACACACTAGGAAAGACAGCTTCTTTAATAAATGGTATTGGGAAAACTGGCCCTTCACATGCAGAAGATCGAATCTGGACCTAGATCTCTCACCATGTACTGAATTAAAATCAATATGTATCAAATAACAACGTATTAAGATACTTAACCTGCTAGAAAACAAAATAGGTAAAACTTTTGGAATCATAAATGTAGAGGAGGACTTTCTGAACAAAATCTGGTTGCACAGGAAATAGGACCAAGAATCAATAAATGGGATCATATCAAATTAAAAGGTTTCAGGCAAAGATTTTATGAACAAAACTCTGATTGCCCAAGAAATATTACAAGCAACAAATGGGATCATATCAAATTTAAAAACTTCTGCCCAGCAAAGGAAACCATCAAAAGAGTGAAGAGACAACCTACAGAATGGGAAAAAATTGTTGCCAACTACTCCTCAGACAGAGGACTAATATCTAGACAACAAAAAGAACTAAAAAATATTAGACTCCCCAAATTTGAAGACCCGATCCAAAAATGAACATCTGAAATGAATAGACACTTCTCAGATGAAGAAGTGTAAATGGCCAATAAATACACGAAAAAATGCTCAACATCGCTGACCATTCAAGAAACGTAAATTAAAACATTGCTGAGATTCCATCTCACTTCGGAGAGAATGGCTATCATCAGGATATCAACTGACATCAACTGCTGGCAGGGCTGAAGGGGGAAAAGTAGCACTTCGCCATTGTTGGCGGGAGTATAAATTGGTAAAACCACTGTGGAAATCAGTAAGAGATTCCTCAAAAAACTAAAATTAGGTGTTCCATTTGAACGAGTATTCTCCTTCCACGTACCTTCCTGAAAGAGTTAAAGTCAGGACACCACAGTGACACGTGCATACCCATATTTATGGTGGCAAAATCTGCAACAGGTAAGTCTTGGAAATAGCCCATATGCCCATCTACACAAGAATGGATAAAGAAAATGTGGTACTTGTATACAGTGGAATACTACTGTGCCACAAAGAAATAAAAACTTGAGACATTTTTAGGTAAATGGATGTGTCTCAAGACCATAATCCTAAGTGAAATAAATCAAACATAGAAATTTAAATACAGCATTGTTTCTCTTGTATGAGAAACACAGTACAAATAATGAACAAAATGGAGGACAGATATTAGGAAGTAGTAAGAATTTGTTCAAATGTCAAGGGGGAAAAAGAGATGGGGTAAGGGGAGGGAAGGAAGGGAAAAGGGATTTAAAGGAAAAAAGTGGAAATAGAGCTTTTGTAAATAGGGAAGGGGAGACAGGTTGGAAGAAGGGGGCGAGGGATTAAAAAAAGAATTTGAATGTGTTGTGTACATGTACAAATCCCCCATGATGAATGTGTCTATTATGTACTGCAAACATGTACTAATAAAAAATAAATAATACGATTAAAAGATTTCTGTACTGCAGAAGAAAAAAACAACAGCGTGAAAAGACAACTTAGAGAATGGGAAAAAATGTTTTTCTCAGCTGTTCCTCAGACAAAGGACTAATTCCTAGAATATAAGAACTAAAAAATCTCACCCCCAAAATAAAAGACCCAATCAAAAAATGGGCATCTGAAATGAATACATTTCACAGGAGAAGAAACACAAATGGCTAATAAATACATGAAGCAATGTATAACATCTTTGGCCATTTGAGAAATGAAAATTAAAACAACACTGAGGTTGCATCTTAGCACAGAAAGAGTGGCCATTATCAAAAACTGAAACAATAACAAATGCTGGTGAGGATGCGGAGAAAGAGAAATCCTTATACATTGTTGGTGGGAATGTAAACTAATACAAACGTTATGGAAATCAGTATGGAGATTCCTCAAAAACTAAAACTAGAGGTTCCATTTGGCCCAGCTGTTCCCCTTCTAGGTATCTTCCTGAAAGAGTTAAAAGCATCATATCACAGTAATATATGCATACCTGTGAGTATAGCAGCAAAATTTATAATAGCTAAATCTTGGAAACAGTCTATATGCCCATCCACACAAGAATGAATAAAGAAAAAGTGGTATTTATATACAATGAAGTCCTACTCTGCCATAAAGAGGGATAAACTTGAGACATTTTTAGGTAAATTGATGCACCTCAAGACCATAATGTTAAGTAAAATAAATTAGACACACAGGCTTAAATACCACATAGTTTCTCTTATATGAGAAACCTAAAATATAAATAAACAGCAAAATAAAAGATAGGTAGTAAGAAGTTAGGAGGTAGATCTTTCTCAAAGGGGAAGGGGATCAAGAGATGGAGGGATGGGGGAGGCAGAGGAGGGAATGGAAATGAAAAAAGGAATTAAGATGTGTTATGTACATATACTAACCCCACACAAGGAATGTAAACATTATGTACTGCAAAAATGAAGGGGGACAGAGAGAGAGAGAGAGAGAGAGAGAGAGAGACAGAGAGAGAGAGAGAGAGAGACAGAGAAAGAATGAGAGATGGATGCAGAGAGGGGAAAGGAAAAGGGATGAAAAAAATTAAGATGTGTTATGTACATGTGCCAACTCCCCACAAAGAATGTAAACATTGTGTACTACAAATATGTACAAATAAAGAACTCCAGACTCACGGCATTAAGTGACATGCTCGGGTTTACCGAGGAAAAGAATAATAGGCCTGAGATAGGATCCTCCATGCCCACTCATCCTCCAAGGCAACTGCTGACCTATTTTAATTAGTAAACACTGTCATGGTGCAGAAGGATTTTTGTTGTTATGACCACATCTCTCTTGCCACAAATTAGGGTCATTTCTTTTCACAAAATGAAGCCTCATAGCATCTTATAGTTTTTATAGTAACTGGAAAGCATTCTACCAGTCAATTCTTAGCTTTAAATTGTTTCTGTTATATTCAGTTAAAATAGTTGACTATTTTTGTGGGTATGATCTTGGTATAAAGAAAAAATAAGGAAGGACGGAAGAAAGGGGAGAGGGAGAGAGACAGAAAAGAAAGAAGCAAGGGAGAAACTGTAGTTGAAAACATGTTTCAGCTCAACCAGTATTGATTGCAAAGTTACCAAGAGCTACACACTATAAGTTACAAAGATGGAAAGCAGAGCTCTTGAGTTAGTGGGTAAAGAAGCCACATACAGAATGCAGTGCATGGTTCATGACATAGGTATGTCTCTCGTCGGGCAAACAAATTTGCTATACATGGAGTTTCTTTAGATGAGGCCAAGTCTACGGGGACATGATTGAGCTGAATGTATTTTAAAAAGCTCAGTGCTTCTAAGTTGTCGAAGCGTGTTCACATGGCTCTATAAACGGAAAGAGGAGAATTCCTATTTTTCTGCCACTGAGAGGTCATAGGCCTGGGTTAATGAATTGGAATCACCAATTTTCCATCATGTCTGATTCATGAGCTCTGTCTAGATTCTGTTTGGAGCCTTCCTTATTCACCAAGGAGACTGTCTTCTGCTCACACAACAAAAGAGAGAAAGCCTAATGAGAACTGAGTGGAAAATGAGGAGCTGTTTCTTCTTCAGAGTTTTGGCTTCGGAGTGGATGCACATGCTTGAGGGTGTGTTTTTGTGAACCTCCCTTTCCCTCTCCCCCCGGTTACTTCGCTGGCTTATCCCACGGTTGTGACTAAGTTGGAGCAGTCCTCCTGGGTGTGCCTTTCTCTTTTTGGAGAGGGTTCAGAAGAAGCAAGATCAGATTATTTTGACCCGGAGCAAACTAAGACTGGGGTCGTTATCCCATTGTAACTGCTGCTCCTTGAGAGCAAATCTTTTGCTTCTAAGGGCTCTCACCTTGAGTGTATGCTAGGTTGCTGGAAGACACAGTGACAAACAGAAGATTTTGTTACCATGGGGCCTCTTGTGGGATTCTACAAAATCTGGCTGATTGTCTAGGATCCAGTTGTTTTTTTGTAGGGCACAGTTTAGAAAATGTCCCAATAGAACATCTCTAAGCATACGTACACGCTGCTTCCCCCACATAACTCAAGTTTGTATCTTAAGTGTGGTTTGGAGTTGCTCTGCACCCTTCTTAGTCCCTAAGAACCCCGAAGGACAAAGTGTGACATTTGTACACTCAAAGCAGTTCAGGGAAATTCAACAGTCCTATTCAGACCTCTAAAAGAGTTCTTTAAATGACGGCTAGTTACTCACTTGGCTTTTATAACTACGGTCTGCATTTTCAAATCTCCCTCTAGGCCTCAGTGTCCTATGCTAGGGTTCCGGGCACTACCAGATTTCTTGCCCATGTTATTTCAGTACAAAAAGTCGGACTTCTTTGTTTCATATCTCCCTTGAGCTCACTTTCCTTTTAATTTGCTTCCAGCTACACGTCTTCCTTTCCAGAACTGGTTCCATGAACAGGTAGAGGAGGTAGTTGTGTGCTATGCTTGGAGGTGGCGGACATCTGAGGCATTGGTGAGAGTCTCACAGAAGGATTTCCACTGATCTATCTCAGTGTCTCTTCTAAGAACCAGAACTGCTTTCTGAGGTTTTTTTTTTTTTTTTTTGCAACACAAAAGCCGTATATTTCTGTGATTCTCTTTCCTGCCATAGCTGTCCTACTTGTATTCTTTCACCCTAAATTTGATCACAGATCTGTTTACAATCTCCCTGGTGCTCACCTAGGCTACTATGTCTAATGATGAGACTGCAGGTCATTTGGGGGAAACTAGTATTGGGCTTTTTCTTACATTCTACTCCTTCCCTCGACTCTGTCTTGCAGTATGTTTACATGGGTAGTCTGTTTTATTTTTCTTGAATTAATATGTAAACAATGATCTAAAAAATCTGCCACAGCTAGTTAATAATACATTGGTTTGATACTTTTCACTGGTTACTCCCAGAGGAAGTATCAAATGCTATCTGTTTCCAAGTCTCTATATTCTCTTCTTCCACCTGACGTTGCTTGATTCCTCCTTGTAGGCTTCAGGTCTATCTTGGATCAGTTCTAACTATAGTCGGGAAGGATTAATAATCTCCTAGATAATATTCCAGAAAAAGTAGTTAAATTAGCTTTGTTTCAGATGAAACTCCACTCTGTATTCCAGCTTTGATAATTGCTCACTTTTTTCCTGGTTTTGAATCCTGTCATAACTATCTAGCACCTCCAGTCCTATTTGCTTCTATCCTCTTTGGACAGGGACCCTGTCATAAACCCCTAATAGTGTGTTAGGGCCATATTATCTGCCAACATATTTCCTGGAAGTATTTCCATACTTCCTACCTCGGTTTCCAAGCATCATCCACCTCTGGATAAGCAGTTGCTCTATTCTAGTCTATACCCATTATCTTATGCTTAAGAATGGACCATTAAGCAAATGATTATTGAGACCCTACAGAAAATTCCCTTTCCTATTTTTAGAGACCAGCAGTGACTCAATATTTGGGCCTTTCCTGTTGTTAATGGCTATTCTTGGTCTCCCCACAATGAATGAGAGCCGTGGGGGTCCAGGAACACCAGTCCTGACGGAGGAAAGAAGTATCGTATAGTCTTTGAATGCTCATGGAAACTTTGACTCATATGACCTTTTGGTGGTTTTGTGGACTAATGCAATTTTCATGCTTATTTATTGTTCTCTCCTGTTTACATTCTTAGTACCGTTTTTGATTGTTTTGCTCACATTCTTTGAACTTGTCTTTTTGGTATTTGTACGCTTTGCCTCTGATGACTGAGAAATAGGGTGAAAACTTTAATATGAGGCTTTACCCTTTAGGATGAGTTAATCTCGGCATGAACTGTGGAGTTTTAGCTTAGAGGCCCAGAGTTCAAACTATAGCTCTAGTCTCCCCAGTATCTCAACCATGATATGCAGGAAAGGCAGTAAGAATGGAGACAGAACCCTGAATGGAGAGTGAGAACTATTCTTTGTCTGCTATTGAAGCGGCATCTGACACAATTCCTGACACAGAGTATGTATTCACAAAAGAATTTGTTATTTTTAAATGAATGAACAACAGTATGAGTTTTAAAACTACTGACTTAACCCATTCAGCCAGTTAACATTACCTGCAGGTTTTTAGTAATGCATTGTTTTGCTTTTCTAGACCAAATACTCATCCGACCAAAGGAATTATTTTTCATTCCTTTATTTCTCTAACACACAGTGATAAAACATAGTCTATGCAGTTGAAATCATTTGCATTTCTTCCTAAAAAGAGAAGTGTTTTAAGCAATGCCAATCCTGAAAACTTTTAGATGAAGTGATAGCTTGTATTTATGGCACTCAATAAAATTCCTTGCTCGAAAAGAACATCCTCCTGTATAAAGATTTGGATAGCACGAACGTGAACTGAGATAATAAGTTAAACACGGGCTGGTGTTTCAACACAGCTTGAGTTCATGAGGCACACTGTGCCTGGACTTGTCAGATGGAGGAAGGATACAGCAAGAGACTGCTCCTGATGCCTATCAGCTGTACTTAGTGGGGCTGTAGCTGTGGTGCAGCCCAGAACTGGCTGGAAAAAGTATCCTACTGTCTCATCAGACCTCTTAGGCAGCTTTAAGATGCAAAGACACTTTATCCTCTTAGTATTTGTGAGCCATCAATCATCTTTTTATAGATGAAGGAACAGATTAACAGAGGTGAAATGACCAGCTAGACCAGGGACTAAGCTTGAACTTGATTTTTCAGGATTCTTTTGATCTCCTTGTGTTGTTGGCCCAACCATGACGACACCACTCACTTACTTCATTATGTTTGCTTGGATCTTATGGCTTTCTAACCACGGAGCTTTTGTAGCTGTCTGACACTGTAACTATTAGTTGAAAGTAGAAAATAATGATCCATAAACCGTCATCCTTTAAGTGGGAGATTATTTAACCATAATGATTGCATATACATAAAAAGAAAACAGAAGTTATCATATTTTCTCAGAGTAGCTACATCTCTACCTCTACAAATTCTCCATGTAGGACCAATCAATTTACCTAATTGAGTTAGAATATTATTTATCAGTTAGGAAGGAATCTGAATCTGATACATTTTGTTTCCTCAAGTTTGCCTCAAAACAACTCTGAGGGCTTTTCTCTCATTAAGAGCCTATTTAATAAATAAAGAATCAAAGGAGAAAGGACGGGAAACCAGGAAGTAGACTTGTAGAGACAGAGACACAGACAAGGATGAGGGGGAAGGAGAGGAAGAGGGAGTAATGGGAGCAAAATTGACTGAGATATGTTAAATGCATGTACCAGCTTCCCCAAATAAACCCCATTTTCATGTAATATTAACATACACTATTTTTAAAAAGACTACTTACCTTCAGAAGAGTTTTCACTGACTTCATGCATGCTGATGCACAGGTGATCAACAAACATTTACTCTCTCTTAGGTAAAGACTTTTGTAGGTACTATGTATGCTTGTGACTAGAAGGGACAGTATTTAGTCGGGTGTGGTGGTGTGTACCTGTAATCTCAGCATTCTGGGAGGCTGAGGTAGGAGGATCTCATTTTAAAACCCAGCCTGGGCAAATCTGCAATTTAGTGAGACCCAGTCTCAAAATAAAAAGGGGGTGAGGATGTAGTTCAGAGTGAAGGCCCGGAGCTCAAACCCCAATACTGCAAAAAAGGGAGCTACATACCGTGCACCATTCCTACCTTTGAGGACCTTAGTATCAGATTAAGGAAGGCAGGCTAATGCTTATGAAACCAGCATAGATCATTGCCAGATGTAGGCAGCTAAATCTTAGCATGGGTATTATTGATTATGAAAACAAAAAGATGGCCTTAGTCTGGGGCAGTCATAAGTTTTTCAGAAGATATAGAACTTGATTTAGGTTTCAAAAATATAGTATGTTTGTAGGCAAAAGAAAACAGATGGAAGTGTTTTGAGCTACAGAAAAAAAAACTTAGGAAATATAGAAGGGAGAAGTCAAGGAATTATTAAGGGGCAATGAAACAGTCAGTAAGAACAGGGCAGAAAGTATATCTGAGGTGGGCTAAACTCAACCTAAACTCTCTGATTAGCATTCATATCCTGCCTTGCCCGCCCTCATGTCATGTGATACAATCGAATGAATTTCCGTCTTCCCAAAGAGTAGGCCAAAAAGCATTATCCTGCTGAAGTCTTGTGTCCTTGTGGAGCCACTTCACTGCACACCTGCGGGAAGTGACCAAAATTGATTGCATCTCAAAAATTCATTGATAACTTTACCAAAGCCTATTAAATTAGTGTGAACACTCAAAGAACACACAAATTATTTTTTCGAGAATGAGCATTGTTGTTAGAGATCATACAGAGGATCATGGAAACAGCTGGGAAATTTGCATGTTGGAATTAGTTGCCTTAGGTTTCAGAAGGTCCTATTTGTCTTTCTCATTTACAGTCAAAACTTGGTGAAAGGGAAAAGTCGCTGCTAAATAATGGCAGGAAAATTCCTACTCTTGTAGAGAATAAGCTGGGTCTTGGTGGACTTGATCCATCTCTTGGGCAAACTGTGTGTGATGTAAGGTCTAAACTAGCTTTTCCGCTAGTGTTCCTGTTGCTGCCTCGGGTCTTCTGTCCAGGCAACAACTGGGGAGTTCTCTTCAAACAGGGCATTAGTGCTTATTCACAAATAAGCTCTGCCTCAGTTGTAAGGTCTTTCATCTGAAGATGACCATCTTACATGTGTGTAAATATATTTCCCATGATGACCCCAACAGCTGCGTTTTGATGATCTGCCTGGGGAATAACTGTCAATGGATAAAATGCAACCAGCTCGTCTTACCAGTGAATAATGTGCTCCTCGGTTCCACCATGTGAAAACGAACCCTCCAGATTCTCTTTGTCTGGAATGATTTCCAAGGAAGCATCAGCGACTGGGATTGCTGATTCTCAGAATAAATCCTTAGTACCTTTGACACTTGCTCCAAGTGTCTTGTTTTGGGATAAGCTTGCACACCATGTAAGGAGATGGATTCTACAGTCATCCGAATGTTCCTTTGTTTCCCTGTTTGTATACATTGGTGTTGTTAGAGTTTGATGGAAAAGTCCTAACGGGCTAGAAACATGCTCTTCAGAACTCTGCTCTTCAGAGTTCCCTGAAAGGGATCAAAACATCCTTTCTCACCCTTGAGACACCCACAGAGCTACTTGGAGACAGATTTGGGAGAGCGTGGCTGGCTGTGTCAAGCTCCGGATTCCATATAGACACTGGAGTGGGCTAGCTAAATAGGACACCAGGTTTGAAGGAATAGGTAATGTCCAGATATTTCTAAGTACTACCTGGAACCAAATTAGGAAAATAGTAACTTTTTAAATTTACACAACCGGATGCAGATTTGGAGAGTAGCTGAGTTTCGAACAGAAATAGTCCGTACATTTAATGACAAAAATGGTGTTTTATATATTTAGGGCTAAGAGTTCATGTTGTTTTTACTCTAAAATAAGGATTTTCAACTTTGCCCGGTGGTGGGGCGGGGGTTGTTGCTGATAAAATCCCTGAGATTTCTTGTGTTGTTTACCCTCCAGGAATGTTGGAAATGTCCTTTTCAAGGCTCAACCTAGGTAGAAACTTAGGGAACAACTCACATAGATGTCCTTTGAAAACCCATGGGTGAAACTGAGGGATGCATATGTTACATTAATCCAATCTCACTTCTTCAATGAGGAGGTTTCTTCCAGAGTGGTGGATGCACTCTGGAGATAATTGGTCTGTAGTCCTCTCTTGATTCATATTTAGTTTCTTGATGCATTCACCACAATGATTCCTTCTATTTCTGTAATTCATCTTTCATCAATCACCTTTGGTAGATTAGTGCAGTGATGACCTCTAATTTAGTCACATCTCCTTGTTCCACGCCCTTCTATACTGCCTTCCCATATTGACTTTGGTTTGATTGTGTGACTGGCTTGGGCCATTGGGAATACAGCACATGTAACACAAGCAGAGATCTGAAAATTGCTTATACATAGGACCATGTTCCCTTTCACTGCTTATAGGACTCTTGTGAAGGACATTAGAGAAAAGGCATGTATTAATCTGTTGAATAGAGAGACCTAGGTGGCCCAGTCACCCCTATACTGCCAGCCAATAGCCTACCAAATGCAGGGTATGAGAGTGAGGCTATGGTAGATGGTCTCGAGGCTACTCAACTTGTATGGAATACTTTTTCCTTATCCAATAAATCAGAGGATGTATTCTCTGGGAACATATTAACTTGATTGGATTTATAGCTGGATTCTTTCAAGGCTCATCCTGCCACCCTAAAAAGGGAATGGAGGAAGTAGCCAATGTGTGCCAGCTGTCTATGGCTGTGTGTAAGAAATTACTCCCTCTATCCCCCAAATTTTAGTGATTTTTAAAAATGACCATTTATTTGGCTCATACTTCTGTGGTCACTCAGACGGCTTACAGGGCCAGTGTTAGGGTGAGGTGAGGGTGAGGGGAAATGAGCTGCCTAGCACAGGAAACTGATGGAGGTTCTCATGCTCAGCATCCTGAAATCATCACCCTTGGACTTGCAGAAACCCAAGAGTGAGTGCCCCTTCCATTTGCTGCTCACTTGCCTCATCCGAGTCTCAGCCCCGATGTTTCTTCTGATCTAAAGAAGGTGGGGTCATCTTTGCTGGGGTCCTTTCTGGTTTTCACTTTAAAGAAACTATTTTTTTAAAAACAAAAATCTCCATTTTAGTTTTTGTCAAGTAATTTTTAGCTCTAAATATTGTATTTGTTTTCCACATCATACAAAGACTGCTTATGAGTCAATTTTAATAGTATGATTTTAACCATTTCTTAATTTTTTTCTATAAGAGTGGAAGTGAGTTATAAATCCAGTTGAAATGATACAAATTAGACAGCATTTACAATCCTTCTTTGATTTATTAGTTGAAAGAATTGGTACAGATTAATTAAACTACAATGTAATTTTCTCCATGTCTCGAGGGATGATAAAATTATTTGTTGGTTCTTTCAAATTCACATCTGCAAAAAGTAGACTGATGACTCTATAATAAAGCTCTTATACAAATACATATATTCTGAAAAAAATTCTTTTGGAATTTATCAAATGAAGAAAAACCCTCTTTTGGTATTAATCAGGCATAGTCATATTATCCACACTACTGCTTAAAAAAAGGTAAAAACACTATGGAGACTTATGAAGATTTATATGAACTTCATATTGTTGATTATTTTCTCTAGTAACTGAAAGATGCATAATTTGAAAATGGACATATTATAGTTGTGCATATATAACTATAGAGGGTTAAAACATATCAAGCTTGAGATTTATGGCTTGTGAGCTTTTTTTTTTGGTACTAAGGATTGAATCTAGAGTCTTCAAACTGAGCTACATCTCCAGCCTTTTCATTTTTATTTTTATTTTTATTTTTGAGACAGAGTCTCGCTAAGTCACTAAATTGTCCAGGTGAGGCTCTAATTTGAGATCCTTCTGACTCAGCCTCCTAAAGTACTGGGATTAGAGGTGTGTACCACCATGCCTGGCTCTGCTGGGGTCCTGCATGCTGTGGTGGTGAGCTTGTGAGTGTGTCATTCTTCACAGTAAAAACTGTTGCCACAGACTGCTGTCAAGATGTGGCTGCTTTCTTTTGTTTTTTAGCAAAGGTAAGAGTTTTGCACTGCCATTCTCATATATGGTGCTTTTCATAATAGCATCCACTATATCTGGCATCGTCTAATGAACCAATACTCACAACGCCGGCCTCTTCAGCAACACTCCTTAACCTCCTGAATGCACTCAACCCCTTTGTCTGCTTAGACCCATAGTAAATGGAAGGATTTTTTGGCTTATGTGAACATTTATTTTGGTGTTGTTAGCCCTCTCCATGGTCATCATATAGTGTGAAACTAAGGGACACTAGTTTAACATGACTCATTCTCTAGTTCATGAAAGAAAACCTTTATTGAACCAATCACATCGATATCAATTATTATCTCTAAGTAATCTGTGTCTTTTTTAAAAGAAAGGTAATATAATTAATGTAATGAATGTGACCATTGTATGTAGAATGTACCAATACATGTTCTTGGTTTAAAATAAAATTAAAAAAAAAAAAAAAAATAAAAGAAAGGTAATATAAAGTAAGATTTAAAGAAACATAAATTTGGAGATACTTAGCTCCAATTGTTCTTACAATTAATTTCAAATAGTCTACCTTAAGGTGGTGCTTACTTGGTTTGATACAGAATCTTTCTCACGCAAATCAGATGTCAGAAAGCTGACCCACGGTTCTGGACTGCATTTGCCAAGCAACTCAAGCAACTGTCATGCTCTGATGGCTTTGGGCTTCTTGAATTCATTAAGCTTTTGTTCCTAATAGTATATGGAAAAGAATCTCGCAAGTGATCTTATTAGGGTACTTTCAGGAACTTAAAGGGTGTTCATCTTTTTGTCTTTTTCAAAGAAAGATTGTCTTTTTTCATGAATTTCTCCACCTTTTCCTCTTTTAGGAATGTTTTAAATGTCTTATACTTTCTAGACTCTACAAAATGATAAAGAAAAACCAGTTCTCCATGATCTGATCTTTCAACATGTTGAGATGGTCTCTTTCAACCAAATCTTCTCTCAGCCCGAAGATTTGGTTCTTGCTGCCGGACAGGGCTGGCTACACCTTCCATATGCTTCCTAGTTCTTTGATTACATGGCGTTGTCACACTATATTATACATATGGCTGCTTATATATACCTTACATAAGAGTGCTTGTTTCTCAAGAGTAGGAATAGTGTCTCATTTTTCTCTGTATCCCCAGCACAGTTTCTTACATATAGTAGGTGCTCAGCAAATTTGGTAGAATTAATGCATATATGCATGAACGAATAAATGAGACTGAGAACTCAAGCTGAAGAACTAGTGTGGTCATGTAAGGAAAATAATAGCAAAAGCCTTTTGAATCAGACTCTTTTTAGGCCCCGGCTCTAAATCATAGTAGCTGTGTGGCCACAGGTACACTACTTAATCTCCTGGTGACCCTTTCTGCATCACTTGACACATTATCTGGTTCATAATAAACACACACTCAAAAATAGTAGCCTCCTTCAGTAGTAGTATCCACAGTAGAAGTAGTAACCACAGTAGTAACCACAGTCACTACCACAGTAGTAACCATTTTGGCTTTCCACATGAAGTTGCGTTCCACTGCACAGGGCGGTCAGTACTCAGAGATGGTACTGACAGCAGGAAAGCTCTGCAAAGGCAACTTGATGGGTCATCTGAAACTATCAAAGCGCTTACCCCCAAAGGTTGAATTACAAGTACAAACATCCACACTTAGGTAGTTACTGCACTTAGCAGAACGCGTGTGGCCATAACGAAGCTGCCTTTTTGTATTTTTGATATCGACAGGCCGAAATATTTTTACATCAACAGACTATAAAACCTCTTCAAAGTGGTTAAGTGTTGTCTTTCCAAATAGCAAGTTTAGGGAAAAAGGCTTACTCTAAAGTGGCTGCTACTGTCCAAATATTTTGAACTTCTTTTTCGGGGAAATGCCTTTACAACGGGTTTATGAACCACATAAATAATGGGACTCTTCATATTTCAGTTGAAATTACACACCCTGGGTGATGAACATCCACTCTGTCATCTGACCTCTGGCGACAGCACTGCCTTTTGGCCCTGATTCCACCACATATTTTTGGAAGAGCCCATTTTCTACTGGGACAGACCTTGTAACCAGTGGGGAGAAAGGGCTCTGTCTCTTGAATTTATGTGTAACAGTTCCAGGATGGGAATGTGCCACTGGTTTCCAAACATCCCCGTGGTGCTGGGATAAAGGATTTTAAAAATGGAAAGTGCTGTTACATGTTTTTATTTTGTTTTGATAAGTAAAAGAGGTGATATTTTTCCACTTTCTACTTCAAAAAACTATCTATCCTGTTGTAAAAAAAAATCAAGTAGCGTATGAAGGTAAAACGTTAGCCTCCCCTTTTCCTCCTCCACTTCTATTTCACTAAAGTAATAAATATTACTAGTTTTCAGGGTACATTTCTGTAATTTTCTATATGTACACACAGATAAGCCCACAGGCCACTCTTTTTATGGTTTGCAAAAATGAGATCACATTATGCATATCATTCTGCAACTTATTTTACTTACCAAACTGTCACAGACATTATTCCAGGTCAATACTATAGATCCAATCCATTACAAATACTTGAAGCATGTTCTGTTAAATGGATGGAACTTATTTACTATTCTCTTAGTAATAGATATTATATTGTTTTTAATTTTCATAAGAACTCTATATAATGCTGCTTTGCATTGCTTATACATATGCTATCCTTAGGCCCCAGTTCTAAATCGTACTAGCTGTGTGGTCGTAGGCACAGCACATTACTTAATAAGTATGTAAGTATCCTTCTATACTTTTAATTCTGTAGAATATATTTCCCATGATGAGAATGTTAGATCAAAAGGTATATGAATTTAAGATTTTTGTAACAACTGTACTGCAAGAATAAAGTTGAAGCAATTCACAGTTTTACCAGCAATGTATGAAAGTACTCATCAACATTGAATACTATCAATCTTTCAAGTTTTTAGTTTTGCAGTTTGAAAAGTTAAAAAAAAGTATTTCCTTGTTATATTAGTGTACATCTCCCTCATCTTAGTGAAATTGAGACACTTGAATCATCATATATGGGTTGGCCATGTGTATTCTGAGATCCTTTCTACTGTGACCCTGAGTTAGCAGGTAGAGATTTTCTACTGTAATTCACCTGCTAATAATCTTTGCTATTTTTATATTGCATGGGCTGTTTTTTGTATCAAATTATAAGAGCACTGAAAATACTAAGGGTACAGTTCTTAGTCTGTCCTATCTGTTGTAAATATTTTTCAGTTTTTCTATTGAAAAAATTCCTTTGTTTTTTGCATGTAAAATTCCTTTCAAATGAGACATTTGGATATCCCTTTCTTGCAAAAATATCTTCCTTACATTTACCCTAAATTCTTTGTGTTGCAATTCACCTCTCTTTTTCTAGCTTCTGCACCTCATTATCATTCCCAAAGACAACTCAGCTGTATCTACTGGCGCTGTTCTGCTGACTGAGTGATTGAGTTGAATTGACTGACCAGTTCAGTTAAGCATCTCCATTGACTTACTTTTTTCTCTCTCCACGACACTGATTGAGTGTCCGACTGAACTGACTTTATCAGTCAGTCTTCTTGGAACTATGAATCCGTGTATGTGCATGCATGGAAGTGTGCGTGTACACATATGCACGTAGTGCACATACATGCGTATATATATTTGTGTGCCTGTGCCAAGTGGTGGGATGACAATTACACAAGGTTTCAATTTTTACTCTCAGTTAAAATGATCGAGCTCAGCACTGCAATCAGCAGCAGCCTGCACAATGGATATGCGACTCTCTAGCTACCCTGCTGGGTAGAGAGAAGAAAGGCTTGATTGCTTCAACTGACATTTCAGTTATGATTCTGCCTCTGAGCATGTAAAACAAAACCGAAACAGACCTGTTTGGTTGGTGATGTCCTCCTGTCTTGTCTTTCAGGGCCCCACTGCTCATGCTGTCTAGACATTTCTTTCTGTTCTGTAGCCAAATATCTCTCTTATGTTTCATCCTTCAGGTTCGATGCTCAGTACCCATGAGTAACACTGTTTCTTCTGGTCATTAAGATGAGGCTGTAGGAACAAGGAAAGTTGTCATTAAGAGTTTTGTGAATGAGGGACTACATTTGCCAAAATTACCCCCGTAGAAGCAAATTATGTGGGCTATAAAGAGGGTTCACGGGCAGAAAATGTAAGCGGCCAAATGTTGCAGAGCTAGACTACTAAGTCTGAGAACCTTCCTGGTCGTGTTCTTGCTGAATATGAACTTGGACGTGGCACCTTATTTTTCAGAGTCTTGATTTTGTATTGGTAAGTATGTGCTTATAGAGATAAGCACAGTATGAAGATCATAAGATTGTTTGGAGGATAGAAAAAGCTAATTCGTGTAAAACTACTTTGCACAGGGCCTGGCACAGGAAATGCCCAACTAATAGGGGCTCCTTTTTGGAAACTCTGGATTATACAGTCTACTTCTCAGAGCCTCTAGAATGCTCATGTTCCTAGTATACCACGGCAAGTGGAGTAGAAGAAGAAGAAAATGCTAATTAGATCATGGAATCCCTCTTTCCCCCAACATAATTATCAATGAATTTGTGCAATGTGGAGAACACGTTGGGAAACAGTGTGTAGAGAAAGAAAGCAGGATTTGGAGATAGAAAGGACACTTGGGTTCCAGTTTGGTCTAACAGTGATTTTTATTGTTTTCATGACTTGTACAAATCACTTAATCTCTCTGAGCCACAGTCTGTCTATTTGTAAAATAAACAGCATGAAATTATCTGTATTACCTGTCGTGTGTGTGTGTGTGTGTGTGTGTGTGTGTGTGTGTGTGTGTGTAAGAAAGAGAGAGAGATACAGAGAGAGAGAAAGGGAGGGAGGGAGAGAGAGAGAGTGCTTTGTAAACTGCCACCTACTATACTAACTTCAGGGATCAGGAGCAGGAATGAATTACCATCACTGGAAATTTGGCCAGGACTAAGTGAAGAGAGGACTCGGTGAAGAAAGGGCTCCTTGTTTGGTGATTTCAAGGGTGTGGCTAGTGATATTTTGTGGTGGCAGCAATTAGGACTAAAGTGTGTGTGTGTAACAGAGCTGTCTGGAGTCTGAGGTATGAGACAGCATGGGTTTCTAGGTCCCGTGTGGGTCTCACTGCAATTGTTTTCTCATTGTAATTAACCTTCAAAGTAGTGGCACTTTCTCTAGATGCACAGGAGAATTCTAAAGAAACTAAAGTATCCCATGATTTATTGGTCAGGTCATTGGGCTGTATCATTTGCTGCTCTACTTTTCTCAATGTAGACTGAGTAAACTCTGGAAAAATAAATGTGTACCTTATTCATAAGATTTTAGTGGCTGAAAAGAGTGTATGTTCTTTCCATGGTTCTTTTGAAAGCAGCCCCTAGGAAGGGCAACACTGACCTGAAATAGCAGGTGAATGGGGAACATTATCTGGGGCAGAAGACCTTCCTCAGCATCCCTCATATTGGATCAGATGTAATTTTCCCCTTGCTCTAGGAAGTAGAGGCTCAGGTTCAAATTGTTTTTTCTCTGTCTGTTGTTCCTTCTCCCACACACAGTCCAGTGGAAAGACTATAAACAGAAAGCATGTGACTGACCCTTGTCTGTAATATTTTGGCTGGATGTTGAGCTTTCCTGCCTTGGAACCACCCACTATTTTCCTTCATCAGTAGCTTTCAGTATACTTCTTTTGACTGGTCTAAAGATGCTTGATTAGTACAGTGGAAAGAAGACTGGGCTGAGAATTGAGACCCAGAGGCCTCGTCTGTACTACTGACTCACTCTGATGTAAGACAAACCATGACCCATTCCTGAACCTCAGTTTCTCATCTGTTATACAAGGCGTCTGAGTTGGGGTGATCTCAAAGTTCAGTCTATGGTTTTACTTACTCTTCAACTCCTTAGATCAGAGTCACCTCCATTCTGTCTTCTTGCATGGAGCAAATCCATTTAGACTAATTGCAGGATGTTGGAGAGCTGTACCGGAATATCTGAAGCATCAGAGTTGGAATATTCATTTGAAATTAATAAGACACAACAGAACATGCAGGTGGTAGCTCCTTCCCTTTGACTCCTGGCCGCTGGGATCACACATCCTGGAAGATGTTCACATGCCACAGCTGCAGAGCATAGCCTGTGGATTGTTGCCCAGAAGAGCAACTTTTGAACGGGAAGGGTGAAGGCAAGACCACTCACTGGGCTCCTTCCCCAGTGGATAGGAATGAGGAGGTTGAGCAAAAGCATACAGGGTAGGTGTCAGCAAATCCAGAGCTGCCAACAAGGAGAACTGAGGTCACAACCTTCATTTCTTAGTCCCCGGTCTTCCTGACTGAGGATTGGCTTAGATCGTTGTCACAAAGGAGACTGTCTCATGATGGCCTACCCCAAACCTCTAGATGTTTCCAAGGATGCTGGTATTTGGGGTCACGTAGACATACATCACACAGTGGCCAGGTGGTTTTCATTTCTCATTAGTTCTGGAGCACCCATAGCCTGCCCCAACCTTGTTGCCTTTTGCTATTCAGCCATGCTCTTCTTGACCTTTAAATTTTTGGGCCTTTGCATATGCAGGTCTCTACCTCAGTCACTGTTTCCTTTAGGAAATATTTTTTCTTTCAATACTGATCTCAAATATATATTCTATGTGAAGTCTTCTGCTGTTTCCCTGACCAAGTTTGTCACTTACTTCTTTACGTTTCCATAGAATTCTGGATAGTCCTCTACTGACTTTAGTGTTAATGATAGCTTCAAGAAGAGACACATTTAACCATTTCAATCCCAACGGTTTAACAAAGTAAATGTCATTTTTTTACCCATGTAAAGTGTTGTTTGTGATGGCAGGAGTAGATGGTATTGTTATGTCTTCTGCCCCATGAAGTCATTGAGGACCTCCACTGATGGGGGTGCTAACATCTTAAACATGTCCCCTTGAGAATCCACATCCATCTCACCAATGGGAGAAAAGACAGATGACCACACAGCTTAGGAGTTTTTTAAGGGACGGGACTATAAGTGACACCTATCACTTCTGTTCACTTTCTGTTTGCTGAAACTCAGTCATGTAACCACATGTACCAGCAAAGAAGGCTGGGAAATGCAGTCTAGTTGTGTGCTAGGAAAAAGGAGGGAAGGATTTTGGTACACACATAGCTGTCTCTGGAGGCCACGTCGCTTGATTCACAGCTGACTACCTCGGGCTGAGCACAGAAATTGGGGTGGTGATGGCCATGGATTGTGATTGAAATCTCACCACTGGGTTATAAGTTCATGGTTTATTATCTTAGTACTTTAATCAAGTACAGGCTCGATAAATGTTAGTTAGTCATTACTGGAATTGGTACATCCAGTGGGTATTCGTGTTCTAAAAAAACATGGGAATACCTTCCAAGGGCAACTCATTCCCTAGGAGGTAGCCTCTGGTTAGGCTGGCTCTACTACCTTCCAGAATGCTACTAGTCTCTTACACTTTGAGCCCACTTTTCCAGTCACCAGACTTTATCTGTTCCTCAGAATTCTTGGAACCTAACCACGAATTCTTGTCTAGCCAGAGACATTTTCTGGTGCCCTGAGCCCCTTTCTATGTGAAGGCCTGTCTTATTCCCTCTCCTTTCTCACAAGCATGCATTTAATTTCTGCAATCTTTGGTTTTTCTTTGCCAACTCCAGGTGTGTTTAGTTTTCTCCTGCCACATTACTTCCATAATTGGATGAATGGAGGTGAGTGAGGAGGGAGAGATGCTAATGTCCAGACAGCATCAGTATTACGAATACCTCACAGAGTTTGTGTCTGCTCGCTCTTGATCCAGACCAGACTAGCAGGTCTGGTTTAGCCAGTCATGCCAGCTAAAGTCTAGTCAGCTACATATTGCTGCCCCCTAAGGAACTTTTCTTTATGCAAGAAATAGAATCCACGGCATATGGGATAGCTAGAATATACCAGTAATTCTGAACTGGCAAAGAGAATTCCTGAACATGGTAGGGAGTAACATTTGGACAAAGAGAACAGGAGATTTTGGATTAGACCCTGGCTAGAGTGGGCCAGGAGAAAGTTTGCAATAGGCGTCTGGTGGCTCATGCCTGCAATCCCAGCACTCTGGAGGCTGAGGCAGAAAGCTCTCCAGTTCAAGCCCAAACCTGGGTGATTTAGTATCTTAGTGAGATCCTGTCTCAAAAACAAAAACGAAAACATAAACTAAAAGGTTGGGGATATACCTTAGTGCTAAGGCCCTGGGTTGAATCCCCAGTACCAAAAACAAACAAACAAACAAAACCACTTCAGTCTCTGTGTCTTGAGTCCTTTTGTTACAGGGTGATTTTTTACCCATCTACCATAGAACCAGAGTTGAACAGTAGCACCAGTCAGATTCAATATTTTTTTTCCAGAAAAGGGTTCGTTCTCTCACCTCCACAGAATTTGGATCACAAGCAACTAGACACAGGAAACCCATTTATTTATTTTTCTTTCTTCTGCTTTAGATGAACATCTGAGAGCTTTCTCAACTGGGTGAATCCCCCGGAGAGGTGAAAAGGGGGAGATAGCTCAGGAAAGTAAATAAAGGAAATCCTTTAGATCGTGGGCTCATGGGAGAGGAGGAGTGTCAGGAAATAACTCCCTTCTCTGATATCTTACTGCCTATGGATGGGGGGGTCATAGCTTTTGATGGGAAGGGAGGTAAGTGCAAAATTTGAGGTGACAGAGTGAAATAGCACAAAGCACAGCCATTGGGATCATTTTTGAAGAAGTAAGAGCTGGAGAAACTGGAACATGTGCCTTTCTCTGAGATTTTACCTGAAAGTAAAAGACAAAAATTGAGTAAGGAGGGCAGAGCTTACAGAGAAAGAGAAACTGAGATGCAAGCGGTGAGAGTCACAGGTTGGAAGGAGAGAGGCAGAGAGAGAGAATCTATAAAATTTAGCTGCAGATATTTTTTCCTTTAAAGAGAAGAGGAAATGTTTATTTGGATTAATCAGAAAGCAGAAGAAAATCTAATAAACACTCTAAATTCTGGTCCTAAAGTGTTTCTGTCTAATTTCTTCCTTGTCCACGGAATAGTATTAAGAAGATTAGAGAAAAAATACTTGTGGTTGTTTATTTGAAAAAACAAAAAGAAAATTTTAATTCCAAGGGAAATATGCTTAATTTAGTCACTTAGGGAAAACAACTGCATGAAGTAACTTTTCCTACTCTGCTGTGAAGCCCTGTTCTGACTCACTAGCAGGTCCGTGATTCCAGAATGTTGCAAAAGAAAAATTTTGCATGAATTTTTGCACACACGAGAATCCTTTTAAGGGCAAATTGGTAGGCAATACTTACTTTGGGGTGCGAGAATCTAGCCACTCATAGTTATTCTTGGAAATTGGAATAACCAAGTTTGATCATCACTCCCTCTGCTACCTCACCCAATCCATGGTTCCCAGAAGGCATTTCCAAAAACTTTTGCTCTGCTCTGACTCAAAATCAGCTTTGATGGCTTTCAGGAAAGAGACTCTTATTCACGTACAAGAATGAGAGAGAAACTCTTTATCTTTGTGAAGAGCCTACTTAGTGTGTCAAATTTCCCTCTTTAATTATACAATAGAAAAATTTCCCAAGCTAAGGCATTTTGGATAAGCACCTGAAGGGAAGCCAGCAGAAAGGGAAGACAGGAAATGATAAGATTCTGTCCTGAGTTCAATTCCCAGATTCGTCCCTTATTGAGTGTGTGACTAGGCAAGTTGCTCAATTTCCTTAAGCTTGTTTCTTCCCTTTGTTACAGATAGGCTAATGATAACAGTTTCTGTCTCAAATAGCTGTTATAATTTTGAAATGAGATAAAGATATAAGTGCTCAGTAGCTACTATCTATAATAATTATAAAACAACTATATTAAAAATAAATCTATGTGATGTGATATGCCAGCAAGACCTAAATAAATGAAGTGACATAACTGTGTTTATGTATCAGAAGACTTGGCATACTAAAAATGTCAATTCTCTTCGAATTTACATGTAGATTTAATACAATTGTTAAGGAAAGACAAGAAAGAAAAGAGAATGGAAAGAAAAAATGGAAACAAAGCTTTTGTAAATAAGGAGGGGAAGAGGGGCTGAAGGGAGGGGAAGGAAATGGGAAAAAAAGAAGAAACAAATTATACCATGTACAGGTACAAAGTCCCTATGCTGAATGCTATTATGTATATCTAAAATGTACCACTAAAATAAAAAAAATTTAAAATCTTAACAAGATATATTTTAGACACAGATAAGCTTATTCTAAAATTTATGTGGAAAGGTCCTAAATTAGCTGAAACAATCTTGTAAAAGAGAATAAATTGGGAGTAATTACCTTTTCCTTTACTAAGACCTTTTATATAGCTAAAGTAACAAAGACTGTGCGGTATTAAAACATAGATAAATGATCAATAGAACACAATAGGCCACTCACACAATTATGCTCAAGATACAGTTGACAAAGTTGCAAAAGCAGTTAAGCGGGAGAAAGCTAGCTTTTTCAACAAACAGTGCCAAAGCAACTATATAGCCAATGGCAAAAGAAGGAAAGAAAGAAGAAAAGCAGGGAAGAAAGAAAAGAGGAAAGAAGGGAAGAAAGAAATTTGACTGAAATCTCAAACAAAATTGCAAAAATTGATATACTAATTTAAAATTTTTGTTAATATACAACATCAAATCAAAATGGATTATAAACTTAAATGTAAAACATAAAACTGTAAAACTTTGGTAAAATCTTAAGAGAGAATTTCTGGGCTTTAAGGGTAGGTAAGAGTTCTTAGACTTCACAGCTAACAAGATTGATAAAGTAAAAGCTGATAAATTAGACCTTATCAAAATTAGAAACTTTTATTATGTGTGATTCATGTGAAAAGGCTGAAAAGACAGGCTAAAGACCAGGAGAAAAAATTTGCAAAAATACACATGCCACAAATGATTAGTGTCTAGAATATATAAAGAGCTCTTAATATTCAATAGTGAAAGAAAGAAAAAGAAAAACAATGAACAAAAGCATGAAGAGATATTTTTGCCAAAAAGGAAATGTGGATTTCTCTACACAAACCCTTAAATTAAGGAGAGCCTGGAGTAAAGTGTTTCAAGCCTTAAAAGAAAACAATCTCCAACCCAGACTGATGTACCTGGCCAAACTATCTTTCAAATTCAACAATGAAATAAGATACTTCCACGACAAAGAACAACTAAAGAAATTTATGACCTCCAAAAAGGAAATGTGTATGTCAACTAGGAAATTGAAAAGATGTTCAACATTATTAACTGTTAGAAGAAGCAAATTCAAATCACAGTGAGATATCACTTAAAAGCCTCCATGCACGAGTAAAGTAAAAAGTAGTAAAAAAGACAAATACTGGTGAAGATGTAGAGAAATTAGATCATTTATACTTTGCTGGTAAGAATGTACAATAATGCAGTGATTCTGCAAAAACAGTTTGGCAGTGTAGTACTCCATTGTGTAGAAAAACCACATCTTCTTTAGCCATTCATCAGTTGTTGGGCATTTAGGTTGTTTCCAAGACTTAGCTATTACAAATTGTGCTGCTATGAACATTGTTGTGCATATATCACTGTGATATGATGATTTTAATTCTTCTGGGAAGATACCCAGCAGAGGAATAGCAGGTCAAATGGAACCTCTAGTTATAATTTTCTGAGGAATCTCCACAATGATTTCCACAGTGGTTGGACCAGTCTACATTCATAAAAAAGGATAAACTAGAGTCATTTGTATGTAAATGGATGTTCCTGGAGAACATACTATTAAGTGAAATAAATCAGACACTTATTAGTACACATCGAATTGTTTCTCTGATATGAGAAACCATAAGTGTAAATAAGGACAAAGAGGTAGA
>PVJO010008969.1:0-72147 GCA_004026905.1 Hystrix cristata | reverse complement strand
AAGTATTGTATTGCACAGGGTCAAGGGTGATGGCCCTTTCAGGGAAGGAGTGGAGAACTCTCATTCCAAGGGCCAAGAGCCACCGATTTGGCCTGTGACTTACACCGCAGCCCCTCCCAGGTGCCCTCGCGAGGCAGGCTCCTAGTAGGAGGGCTGGGTGCCCACGAGGGAGCCTGCAGATGCATGACCCACTTGGTGAGACCTTCCCAAGGCCATAGGTCAGAAGCAGTAGCAGTCCAAGGTCCCGGACCTCTGCCTTGTTGCTAGTCCTCCTGAGGACAGGCCGAGACTACCTGACAATGGCTCTAGGAGCTGTGGTACCTGAGAAGGGGCCAGCAGCAGATAGACACAGCTATCTTAGTCTCCCCATGCTGAGTGTTCCATGAGGTTCAAGAGACCCCTAGAAGTGAAGGTTCTGGATGGGGCAGCAAAAACGGATGAGGAAAGCTGGGCATGGTGGTGCACACCTGTAATCCCAATAGTCGGGAGGCTGAGACAGAAGGACTGTAGTGAGTTTAAGGCTAGTCTGGGCTATAAAGTGAGTTCAAGGCAGGCATGAACTACATATCGAGACCCTGTCTCAAAAAAAAAAAAAAAAAGGATGAGGAGGAGATGATCCAACCACTCTTCCCACCTCGGAGGGGTCATCTTCTTCCACCTTCAGCCTACAGCCCTGCCCGGCTGGCCTCCTGTCATGAGAATGGGGTCCTACTTTTCCCTCTCCCCATGTGCCTAGGACCAAGAAGAACAGATTCCTCTGAAACTGTGGGGCTATAAGGCCTGTAGCCCCCAAGGGGAGGGCCTGCTTCTCTGGCCCTGCAAGTTAGACTGAATACTGCTTCACAGCTGGTGTGTGGATGCCAAGAAGGCCTCCGAGACAACATCTGGACACGCACCTGGGCTCCTGCCAGCCCCTCCCTGCATCTGCAGTGCAAACCCAGGCCAGGCTTTGGTTACGAGCGAGCTCAAAGCTGGTGGCACGTGTTTGGAAAACACATCGAGCCTGGGCGGAGGGGTGGAAGCACTTGAGGTTGGTGCCAGCTCAGGGTAAGCACTTGTGGGCTTGGCACCGGATCGAGTGGGCCCAGGGCAGTGGGTGTGGCCACTGTGGCCTCGGCCGTGGCCCACTGGAGGAGGGGCAGAGGGGTGTGGGTGCTTATTTAAGTGCGGGCAAGATTTTCTCCTGTGCCCTCTGATAGCAGTTCAAGTTGCTCCCCCTGCTTCTAGGGAAGGGGGCCACACAGTAACAATTACAGTTTGACAGGGTGGAGTACAGGGAAGGTGGCAGGGCTTTACAATTCTGGGGTACGAGCTTCAGGTTTGGCGTTGTACCAGGCACCCTACAGACATCATCTCCTTTCATTCTTACAAAGTAGCAAGTAGCAGAGCTGGGGTTTGAACCTAGGTTTATTTCCAGGTTTGTTTTCAGAGAAATCTATTTTGGTACTAATTTTCAGGTTCTCTCTCTCTCTGTCTCTCTCTCTGTCTCTCTCTCTGTCTCTGTCTCTTTCTCTCTCTCTGGTGGTGGTACTAGGGTTTCAACCCAGGGCCTTGTGCATGCTAGGCAAGTGCTCTACCACTGGGCTATACCCGCAGCCCAACAATTCTATTTTAACAGTTCCATTAAAAACAGTACAAGAGGAGCTCAGATGAGATTAAGTAACACAACCAGGGTCACATTGCCATGCACGAATTGGGCTTCATGTGACCTTAATCTCAGAGTCCCTGCCTTCTCCACACCCATGCTGGCGACCATCTGCTGACACCGCTAGTGCAGGGCTTGCTCACACACTCAGCTTGCAAGGCTCAGAGCCCCTCTGGGTCTCCTGCAGCAGAAACTTCTCGAGCCTGGGTCCCCTGCCCCTCAAAACCTCAATCTCAACCAGAGCTTGGCCTAATCAAATCCCCACTTCCTGAGCTAAGTCTGTACCAAAATGATGACAGTTTGAACCTCTGTGGTCTGCTGCAGAGGACAGGCATTGTGAAGTAGGGACCTACTGTTTCTAGAGAATTCTGGGCTCCAGACCTGCATAGCCATGGTACGGTCCCTGCCCCGTGAATATACAGTTGCTCTTGGCTTACACGTATTGTAAGGCTACGTTCTTATCTTGGGGTGTTGGTTCACATGTTTATTCAAATATTTATGGAAAGCCAGCCCTGAGTACCTCCTATGTGTTAGGCCCATGGCCAGGGGCTTGATCAGGGCTCACCCAATTCTCTGGGGTAGGGTCTCTGTATCTAAACTTCCAGTAAGCTAAAGTTTCCATTTGCCTAAACATTGCTCGGGTGTCCCCCTACCCTGACAAACGTATCTGTGGCAAGTATCTCTTCAAAACTGAGGCCTAGGGGCTGAGGGGAAACAGAGAGTGACAACTAATAGCTATAGGTTTTCTTTTGGGAGTGATGAAAGTAAAGTGGATTCTGGCGATGGGTGTACAATTCTGCGAATATACTGAAAAACCCTGAAGTGTACACTTTCAGTGGGTGAATTGCATGGTATGTGAGCTCTATCTAATGAAACTGTTATTAAAAAAAAAATTGAGGCCCAGAGAAGGGTCTACCAAGGCCACATGCAAGTTGAGGACTTCTGATTTATGACTGAGGCTCCTTCCTACTGCCAGCACCGCCCGCCACCCTCCCACCCACTGCCCTGCAGCTCAGGAAGGTTAAGTACAGGTTCAGTGAATGTGCATGGCAGGTCCGGGCCTATGAGGGAGGGCTGGGGGTTGCACCTCCTGCTTCAGGGGAAGCAGTGGGAAACTCTCCAGAGCTGGGGCTTGAGTTTCACATCTGCCACTCACAGGACAAAGTCCCTGCTCCCCTTTGGAGCCCGCTGTCCCCCTCTGTAAAGCAAGGTGGAGGAGTTTTGTGATCTTTGCTAAAGGCTGTGCAGGCTCTCACCCTCTGAGGTTCTAATTAGAAGGCACTGCAAGACAGGGCAGAACGGAGCATCAGCCACGCAGCTCTTCTCTGAGGGCTGCAGGAAGCCTTTGACACAATTGACACAATTCCGTGTTCCAATCGATGCTCCTCACTGGCAGTGATGACAACGATTTTCCCGTGAGAGTTAAGTTCTCCGAAACAATTCTTCTGCAGAGTTCTCCACGGGCAGTAGCTTGGTTCTGATTCCCCCAGCCCCACCCCACGCCCAGTGCTAAGGAACAGAGCAACCCATAACAGAGACCCATTGATCATGGCCTTTGGAGATGTCAGGAACCAGGTTCTTGGCCTGGCGCCCAGGCAGGCGGGCCCACCTCATGCTGAGCTTGCCCCCATGGTAGCGGGAGCGATCGCTGATGGCCACCAGGCTAGCCCCCACTGGACAGGATGTTTCCACATCAAGCCCCACTTCCTGTAGCTAGGCCTGGGCTCCGGTTCCCCCCTCTCCTGCCATCTGGTCGCCTGCCCTCTGCCCCCTCTCCTTGCTGGGTGTTTACAGGCTGCCTTATCAGCCTGGGGATCTGGGCCTCACCCAGGCGCCCCGCCTGCCCAGCCCAGACAGCCCGCCTAGGGCCCTACCTGTTCTTTCGTCACTACAGGCACCCACAGCTCCCCACCCCTCCACACACACACACACAGGGGATGTGGATGAAGGCTTGCTGCCTGGCACAGGCCCAGTGCCTGGGGCCCTGCCTACCAGCGTGGAACCTGAATATTCATAGCTCTGTATCCAGCTTGCCCAAGCTGGGAAGGGCATGCGTTCTTTTTCAGTTGTCATCTCTATCTGCAGGCTGTGGGGACAAGGATGAGATGTCTAGACTGCTGAGAAGGCTAACCTTGGCCTGAGGTGCTCGATAGCCCTTCTGTCCTTAGACACCAAGTGATGTGTGAGGGCAGCACCAGGCCGGAAGGCTCTGAGAGTCCAGGTGGCATTTTCAAACCAGAGATCGCCATCAACATCTAGGCTAGCAGTGCGGCCCTTGAGGGGCTGCAGGCTGAGTGCTGCTTGGGCCGTGTACACAGATCTACATCCAGACTTCGGGGTCTCATGGGCCCCAGGCTGTCTCCAACCCACTCTGGCACAAATGCTGGGATGAGGCCAGAGCTAACCACTGAGTAGGTCAAAAAGATTTTCTCCTGGAACATAAGGGTCTAGATTTTCCCCTCAAATATGTTTACACTGAGGACAGAGACAGGAATAGGGATGGCAGGCAAATGAGGTTGCTGGGTGATGGAGTTCTCCCCCCTCAGCACTTTGGGTTAAAGTCTTAAAAGTCCAAGGGACAAGGCCTGCTAGCTAAAGCTGACCAAGCCCCAGACTGGGAGTCAAAGCGGCAGTGCAAATCCTGCTCATCTTCTGGATGTTTCCATTTCGTTCACTGATAAATCATTTAAAATATATCTGGGGGAGTAGATCACAATATTTACACTTAAAATCAGGTACTATACTTCAGAGAAATGTCACGAGACTATGCCCTCCTGGGGCTCTAGAACACAATTCAACAGTTTGGGGCACTTGGCTGGGAAAGTTTAGAAAAACACTGCTTAGGCAACTTTGGCATTAATGGGCTGTGTGACCGCAGACATGTCATGCCATGTCACATGGTTCTCGCAGTCTTGGGCCTCCCCCTTGCAAGAGATTTCACGGTACCCAGAGCTCCTTACAGGCATACTGACCCTAGTGCTGCCAGGCTTCACATTTCTTCCCCCCATCAAAACTTTCAGGGGCTGGAGATATGGCTCAGTGGTACTGCACCAGCCTAACACCCATGAAACCCTGTGTTCAATTTCGATTTCTAGTACCTTGCAAAAAGAAAAAAAAATTTTCAGACCACCATTTTATCTTCCCAGGAACACACTTTCCTACCATTCAGAGAAATCACAAACCATTTAGTGCTAATGTGTTAATAGCTGATATTGGATTAACGTGCCATCTTTCTCCTCAACACATTTTCTTTCTTTCTTAAGAGACAGAGTTTTTGGTGGCACACACCTATAATCCCAGCACTTGGGAGGTTGAGGGAGGAGGATTGCAGGTTAAAGGCCAGCCTGGAGTACAGAGTGAATTCAAGGCCAGTCCGGACCACATAGTGAGACCCTGTTATGGTTTGTGTCTAGATGTTCCCCCAAAGCCTCATGCAGTCATAACTGGGGCTGGATCTAGAGTGTGTGATTACTAAATTAGTTCACTGATCGGTTTGGCATAGTTCTTCTGGGGTCAAGGATATGAGGCTAGGATTAAGGGCACTAGGATTAAGGGTGGGAGTGCTACCCACCCTAAGGGCTGGTAGCCTGGGTAGATATAAGGGACAGAAAGAAGCAGCTGAGGGCCCTTGCTTGCCTTGCCATTTTCTGCCTGTCTGCCAGGCCACCCTGCCTTGGAGCCAGCCAATGATGGACTGAAACCTCTACAAACTGTGAAGGAAGAAAAGGAAGAAACAAAGCTTTCTTCCTTTAACTTTGGGTGTCGAGTATTTTGTCTCAGCAACGAGAAAAGTAACTAAGACAGACCCTATGCCAAAGAAACAAAACAAAAGCTAGGCGTGGTGGTACACATCTGTAATCCTAGCACTCTGGGAGTCTGAGGCAGGGGGATCACAAGTTCAGGCCCAGCCTGGGCAATTTAGTGACTTGATGAGACCCTGTCTCAAAATGAAAAATAAAAAAGAACTAAGAATGTAACTCAGTGCAAAAGCCTCGAGTTCAAGTACTGGAAAAAAAAAAAGAGGCAGTAACTTGTTATGTTCATTGTCCAGGCTGGCCTTGAGCTCCTGAACTCCTGGGCTCAGGCAATCCCCGGCCTCAGCCTCCTAAGTAGCTGGGACTACAGGCATACATACTGCACTCAACGCCTATGCTTGCTCATTTTAAGAGACCATCCAGAGCTACTGTGCTTTCTGCTAGGGGAACCCCAGGGCTGACCAATAAAGAGGGGAGCTGGAGGGTACTTCTCAGTGGCACTGTCTCCTGTCATGCCATCAGCCATGGAGCGAGCTGGCCTTCACCACTTACTCCCCATGCCTGTGTTCTCTGTTAGGAAGATACATGGGTGTAGATGTGAAAGTCCTTTAGAAAGCTAAAAACTAGGCCTGGTGCAGCAGAAGGGCCACTAGCCTGGGAGCAAGGAAGATCAAGTTCCAATCTTGGCCCTGCCTCCACTGAACTCCTCCCTCGGCCCTGGAGCTGGCGCCAGCTCCTACTGCAGGACACACATTGCGATCTGTGGCTGTGGCTACACCAGCGGTACTCGGCAGAGCCTTCGAGTCCAAACTCATCTGTTTGGTTTCCAAAGGTCCTTCACAGCCTGACCCCACCCTACCTACTCAGCCTGTTTCCCATGATTTCCCAACTCAAGCTGGGCTTCAAGCCCAGTGGTCTCCTCATGGTCCCCCGAGGGAACATTCCAGGCTCATTCACAGAGTTTCTCAGGCCTGCCATGCCCTGGCTGCTCCTTTCTGACTAATCAGATAGTGCCCATCCAGCAAGGTCCTGACCAAGCCCCAAGCCTCCTGGAGCTGGTTATCTTCTAATAACCACAGTCCACACCCCCGAAGCCCCCTACATTAAACTCCCATAGCTCTTAAATTCTGCCACAAGATCTCTTGATCCACATGGTCTTGAATTGCTTTTTGACTTTTTTTTTTTTTTTTTGCGGTACTGGGGAATGAACCAAAGTCCTCCTCAGTGAGCTACATCCCCAAGCCATTTTTAACTTTCTGTTTTTGAAACAAAGTCTCACTAAATTGCCAACCTGCCAGGTAGGGCTCAAACTTGTGATCCTTCTGCCTCAAGCCTCACAGAGTGCTGGAATTACAGGCATGTACCACCACGCTTAGTACTGTTTTTTTTTTTTTTTTTTTTCTTTTAGACATGTCCCACTATATACCCCAGGCTGGCCTAGAAGTCACAGCACTCCTCCTGCCTCAGCATTTCTAGTGCTGGGATTACAAGTGTGCACCACCACGCCCAGGCCTCACATGGTACTCTTTAACTATCTCATGTGTGTCTCTCATTTCCCCAACAGGCAGTAACATCCATGGGATCAGGGCCTATTTTGTCTTTTAACTCTAAAACAGGCATGAGCATTCGTGAATTAAGTCCATGTACATTATCAACCCACAGGTCCCGATAGATCTTATGGCTGCAGCTTAGGAGTGGGATAGGGGTACAGTTGGGCAACAAACATCTCTAGCACGCCAACATTACTCCTCTCTTGTTCCAAGCCTCTTTTAGGGTAACACATGCCTGCTCGCGTCATTTAGTCCACAGAGCGCTGAGAAGGCAGGTGATGAGCAGCTCATCATCAAACATTCCCTGTTTGAACAAAACCACAGTGTTTCCACCCCGGGGATATCGGGTGCCAGTCTGATCACTGCAGTCTCAGCAAAGACTTCGTGGTGCTGGATCAGTTCTAGGAGCTAAAATGATTGGAGAGAGTGGGATAAGAAGGGAACCACACGAGGACAAACTTTCGTTAAGCCTTTTGTTGTCTAGACAGACAGGGTTGAAAAAGGATGTGACTGGTATCTATATAATGATGTATGGAATCATAGAGCCATTCCCAAAAGATGGATTGTAAATGAAGGGCAAATCCAGTAATAGTCTTAGTTTACAAATGCATAGTAAAGTTAAGGAATGCTTTAGCCTAAAAATATTGGTGAACAATAAGCATCATCTAAAATAACAGTAACGGGCTGGGGATTTAGCTCAGTGATTAGAGTGCTTGCCTTGTAAGCACAAGGGCCTGAGTTCGATCCCTGGCACCACTAAAAAAAAAAATAAAATAAAAATAAATAAATAAAATAACAGTAACATCAAGCACACTAATGATTATAAAATAATATTATGTGAGGCTAAACATATATGTTAAAACAATCAATGCAAATAGGATATGTTCAGGTATTAACAGAAAGCAATACAGCCAATTCAATTCTAAAATTCACATGGTATTGTAAAAAACTTAAAGTAGCCAAAACCAGTTTCAAAAAAGAACAAAGTCGAAGGGTAGAACTACCTGAATCTAAGAATGACTATAAAGGTAGCTACAGTAATCAAGATAGTTGGTATTGGCACAAAGAAAAACAAGTAGATCAATCAATGGAATAGAATGTAGAGTCCAAAATAAGCCCACTTATATAGGACAATAATGACTCCCAATAGATTTTTCAATGAATGGTGCTGGAATAATTGCATATACATATGTAGAAAGAAAACAAAAATTAAGAATTTTGATTCATACCTTTCACCATATAGAAAATGAACTCAAAATGGACCACGTTATAAAAGAAACATAAGACAAAATATTTGTGACCTAGGTTTAAATGGGGATTTCTTATCTCTAACACCAAAAGCATGGGTTGTAAATGGAAAAATTGATGAATTAAACTTCATCAAATTAAAAACTTCTCTTCAAAACAAAAAAACTTTGAAGAGGATGAAAAGACAAGCTGCAGACCAGGGGAAAGTCTCGGCAAAGCATGTATCTGACAAAGGCCTTGAAAGGTCTTGTATCCACAATCCGTGAAGAACTCAAAACTCAACTACAAGAAAATAGTTTTAAAATGGGCAAATGATTTGAACAGACTCTTTGCCAAAGAAGATACACGGATGACAAATAAGTACATGAAAAAAGTTCGACATCATCCATCACTACAGAAATGCAAATTAAAACCACGATGTGATGTCTTGTGTGCCTGCCTGAATGGCTGAAAGGAAAAAGGCCACTCGACCCAGTGGCAGCAAAGAGGGGAGTAACCTGGGCCTCTCCACCCGCCGCGGTGGGAGTAGAAAGGGGTACAGCCACTTTGGGAACTAGTTTGATATTTCTTAGAAAGTTGAACCTTCACTACTGTAGAATCCAGTTATTCCACTCCTAGGTATTTAACCAAAACAGAAGAAAATATAGAGCCATAAAAAATCTTGTACACTGATGTCTATAGCAGCTTTGTTTATAATAAGCAAAAACTAGAAAAAGCATGAAATGTCCATTGGCTGATGAATGGTAAACAATGTATGTTTCATCCATACAATGGAATGCTACTTTGCAACAAAGAAAAGAAAAGAAAAAGAGGAATGAGATACTGATATATACAACAAGAAGGATGAATCTTAAAATAAATATGTGGAGTGAGAGAACCTGGCCCAAAAAAGGCTGCACGCTATATGATTCCAATCACATAAAACTTCAGAAAATGCAAACTAATCTATAGTGACCATAGGTGGCTGCTTCTGGATGGGAGGGAGGGGTCACAAAGGGCACAAGGAAACTTTCCGGGAGTGACGCATATGTTCACTCTCTTGATTGTGGTGATGGTTTCACGGGTATATACATATGTCTAATATTATAAAATTGTACACTTAGAAATATGTGCAGTTTATTGTATATCAATATGACTTCAATAAAGCTGTTAAATAAAAGGAAAGGAAAAGGGCCCCAGATTGGACAAAATAACAACCACCTCCATAACAATAGCAGTAACAGCAACAGTAAACACTATGGAATTTTATCATGTGACATTACTATGCAACTTGACTATGTAATAATTCTTCTGTAATAGCAGTAAAGACAAAAGAAGGCTTGGGATTTAGCTTTAGTGGTAAGAGTGCTTGCCTAGCAAGCCCAAGGCCCTGAGTTCGATCCCCAGCACCAAAAAAAAAAAAAAAAAAAAAAAAAAAAAAAAAAAAAAAAAAACCAGACAAAAGAAGCAAGAATTCCCATGCTCTCCTAGAGCACGAGTGGAGTACCATGAGTGGAGTCAGATCCTGGACCTTGAGACTTCTCAGGCAGGCTTACTGGGGTGGGCTTATGCGTTTTAGCTCTGTCTCACTCTGGTGCCAGTGTAACTGTCTCTCTGTGTCTGGAATGCCCCTAGAACATAGCCAATGGTCGCTCTTTCCTCTTTTGAAAGGCCACCTTCCCTCTGACCTCCAGGAAGCCTCCTTCAGTGAAGCCGAGGAAGGAGAAGGATGATCTTTCTCTAGACAAGCCATCAGACCCAACGTGCTTGTAGGCTGGTTGGCACAGTCAGCTCTCACATGAGGTGGGACTAAGTGTGTGTGTCACTACAGTTCTAGAATTGGCTTTAAAGCCTCCAGGCAGGGGGCCGGGCCTATTGTGTGTGGTTTTATTTTTAGGATCAGTGTGGCGCCTCCAGGGAAAGTGGTCACGTACTGAGAAAGGTGTTTTCTGTGCATGAATTCTCACGGACTTGGACTCAGACAGAGCTGAAGTAGCCTCTGTTATCCCCAGGAGGCATTATGGGAAAAGACAGATTATCTCCTCAGGCTACATCTAAGTACCTTCTTGTTATCAGGTCATCAGGAATTTGGGGAGATTAAAACTAATTGCCCACTCTCTCATCCCCCGAGGCCTTGTTGTCCTAACCTCAGGACTGGAGACCAAGGGACCAAGTGGAGGGCTCCTCTCAGCGGTAGTCCTGGGCTCCTGTCCCTGTGGGTGGTCACAGGCTCCTCAAGCAAACACAGTTGGGTCAGCAGCAGGGGAGTCCTCCCAGTTGCCTTCTGAGAAGGCTTTCTGAAAGGGGGTGGCCCCCAGTCCTCAAAACTCTCTGGCCACAGGCAGAGCCCAGCCCCAAGCCAAGGCCTCCAGGCACCTATTACCTATGCCAGCAAAGGCTCTATTGGCTCCCAGAATTCCCCACTCAGGAGGCCAATAACAACACACTGATGATTGCTAAATAGTCCCCGGGGATAGAATGTTGGCCCTTCCCTCAAAGAAACAACTGACTTTGACTTTTGTAGTAAACAATACTCAAGATGCAAATGGTAAGGGGAGAAAGATGGTAATGTCAATACACATGGTGAAGACTTGAGCTTCACTCTTTTGAGACAGGGTCTCACTGTGTAGCCCAGGCTGGCCTCAAACACATGGTAATCCTCCTGCCTCAGCCTCCTGAGCGCTGGGATTACCGACCTGCGCCATCATTCCTGGCTTGAACATCACTCTTCACTACAGCAGTATCTGCCCCAAGAAAGATCACAAATACTACACACACACACACACACACACACACATGCATGCACACACACGCACATACTCCTTCTTCCATGTCCACTCTTTATGCTAAGGCAGAATTAACAAAAAGCTGGCAGAAAAACCTTGCTGTTGGTCAAGAACAAGTGTGGCATACCATGCCAGCACCACCAGATAAACAGTCGATCCCAGGAGCCTGGCAAAGTCAAGGGTACATGGAGAGGAAATAACAGCAACAATAGTATTAGCCATGGGAATAATAACAGCCGAGAACACTTACTGGGTAGTTACCGTGTGCCAGGCACTATGCTGAGTGCTTGTCATGCATCATCTTGTTTAATCCTCACTCCAACCCTAGGAAGTAGGCACTGAGACCCAGAGTGGTTAAGTGACTGGGCCATAGTCACACAGCCCGTAAGTGGCAGGTCTGGGGTAAGAACACAGACAGCCCGTGCTCTCCCTCCTCTAGACAATAATGCTTCTTGGGAAGGGTTTTGGGATAGACTGGAAGAGGACAGAACGCTTGGAGAAGGGAAGATAGAGACAATGGGACAACAAAGTAGCTCATCCACCAGGTGGGAACCCAAGTGAAGCTTGTCAACCTGAGTGAACTGCTTAACCTCCTGCTTCTTGTTAGTTTCTTTGAGAAATGTTCCGGTACTTCCCCTTGCACAAAACACCCCTCCCTGATACCCAAGCCCCCTCCTCACCTTGGGAGCAAGCTGGGGTTTCTTCACCAAGAAACTCACAAGGGACACCACTTCTCAGCCAAGAAGTCAGGGCATTCTGCTATGTCCCTTAGGTGTTGAAATGTGCTGGGGACAGGGAAAGGCATGGAGAGGAAAAGTAATGAGTGCGTGTGTGTGTGTGTGTGTGTGTGTGTGTGTGTGTGTGTGTGTGTGTGTTGGGGGGTGTGTTCATCCAATTAAACTCAACAAGAGCCAAGGCCCCTTTCACACCCAGCCATAGGAGACACAATAGCAGCAGAACAAATATATGACTAGTCCTTGGTGGTCTGCACAAAAACATGTGGGACTCTCTAGATCCTCCAGTTCCCAGCTGGCCCCGGGGAGGGGGAACAATTAGGAAAACGTCTCTCCTCCACTTCAGTCTCTATCTAGGCTTCCAGAGAAAACTTCCAAGCCTGCGGCAAGGTAGAACCCAGTCAGCCCATGTCTGCTGTAAACACTTGGTGGCATGTCAGTTTTCCCGACATGCTTTGGTGCCCCCTACCTCTCTCCTCCCCTCGCCCCTAGGCCTGTGTGTGTTGGGGGTGGGGTGGGGTTCCAAATGAAATCCCTTCAGCTTGGGTGGCAAGGATGCCTGGCCACCCTTTGTATCTTATCAATACATACTAGGCTCACTGTCTAGGCCAGCCACTTTGTATCTCCTAAAGTGGAGACTGGGGTCTGCACTGAGCCACCCACACTCACTGACCTGATCTTTTATGTGACATACATTCACCAAACAATCATCCAGGCTCCGAAGGTCAGTCCACGGCTGGGGAATAGAGAGAAAGGCGTCTTTTCTCCCCTTTCTGCTGCTCCAAGGCTCCCCCTCGCTGCCCCTGCCCCCCCTTCAAGGTCTAGCTCGAGCCCACATCCCTCACAAAGCCTTTCCTCCCTCCTCCAGCTGTTGGTGACCTCAGTGTCCTGGCCGCGCTGGCCTCTGCTCTGCGGAGTACAATTAGCACCTGACCAGCCACTGGCCTGGCTACTTGTCCTCGCCTCTGATTGTTTCAGTGTCTTAGTCATCTCTGACCCTCCGCCTCCTTCCCTCGGCTGCCCCACAGTTCCTAGCGCAGGTTAGGCACACAGTAGGTGTTAATAAATGTCTGTTGAACTGAAACTCAGCAACCCCTATGAGGTCAGAACCCTTATAAGCACCCCGACCAGCAGTTTCTTGGCAACCAGTGCTGGGGCCTGAGCTGCTGAGCATTAGCAGCACAGCCACTATTACAAGACACATGAGGCTCAGCGGCCAGAGGTTTGCAGGCAGGTTGGTGTTGATGAGAAAAGCCCCTGACCCCCAGGAAAGCACCCATGAATTCTGGGTACCTTGCATAAGTTTCCTTTCTCCCCTGCAGAACTAGTTTTCAGTCTGAGAACCACAAAGGGAATAAATTGGCAGTGAAGCCAGAAAGCTCTTTGCAGTTTAGAAATCCAGGTTTGATAACCAAAACCAAGTTGGGGTCAGGGCCCAGGCCTGAGGGTAGAAGGCTGTCCAAGGCACTTTCCAACTCAAGGAACCCCAAGGAGATGAAGAGGTGTGAGCCCTGCCACTCCAGGGGGCTCTGAGGGTGACTCTTAGTAATGCCATCCTATCTTGACACTCAAAGAATCGCACCCTGAATGCTTGGCACCTGCAGCCTATGCAGGAACCAGACTTCCTTTCCCTCTTGCTTGGCCCAGCCCTAGGGCAGGCAGCATCCAGGCCAGAACCCAGCAAGGGTCTCCAGGCAAGGAGAAGCCTGAGTCTGGGTTGCCTGGCTCTCCACGCTGGCTCCAGGATTCGAACCTGGCCTTAAATTATGATTATTTATACGGATGACTTATCCAGTCCCCCTGGCCCCCAACACCACTCTGGCCTACATAAGAAGAACCACAGGATCCTGGAAGGTAGGTGATATCTTCTTCACATCCAGATTTTCCCCTCTGCTGCTTCCCTGGGGCCTAGTACTGGGACTAGCTCCCAGCAAACATTTGTTGAATTGGGCCCGAGTTCTAGGCACCACGTTAGGTAAAATCATAATGCCAGTTCAGGTGTACTGTGTGCTGCACACGGTTCTAATAAGCAGTTTATATGTAAAACTTTATGAAGTGGGTCTCCTTTGCCAGGTAAGGAAACCGAGGCACATGGTTGGGAGCACACAGCTAGTAAAAGACGAAGTTGGGAGTTCAACCCAGATAGGCTGGCTCCAGGGATTGGAGGTAAAATGAGACAGTTGGGGGCGGTGCTGGTGCACAGGCCCAAGGCCAGGCTCAGGAGTGGAGGTTCTCCAGGAAAGCAATACCCCAGTCAGTGACTGGCCAGGCCTCTCCTCTCCAGGACAAAAGCCTTGAGCTTTGCAGAATCAGGAGCATTTCAAACATGCTATCTATCAATCAGGCCTGTGACAGATAGCCCAGAGCACCCTCATTTTTAGATCCCAATATATGTGCCACCACTCAGCACAAGGGGAAGGAGGATGGATTTTGCCCCCGGCATGTCCAGGGGTGGGCGCCAGTTCCTGAGTAACCATCGAGCAAACAGTGCAGCAGAGGGAGGAATGCCAGACATAGTTGCAAACAAGCCACTCCTTCAGCTCACAGCAAGAGGCTGGGTGAGGGTGGCAACGTGGAGCCTGCTTCATGCCTCCCCGCAACAAGGGATCCCAGGCTTTGAACCCAGCCCCAGAGACAACCACATGCAAGACAGCCTCTTGCCCATGCAGGCTGCCGGGTCCTCCTGATCATCTTCACGTAACTGCAGATCGCTCCCGCTAGGCTGTTTCTGTACTGTGTGTACTGAGCTAATGGTTGATGAGACACTTTATAGCTGGGAAAACCTTGTGGGGCTAACTGCAAGCAGAGATTGGCATTCTTTCTGGGCATACGTGTTCACTGGGCATTTTCAATGCCAAAGTGCCCTGTCTCCCCAAAGGGGAGAACTAGATCTGCTCCCTTCATCTCCCTCCAACCTGGCATTTGGGCCAGGGGTCAGTTCACAAGGGTTGAGTCCCCGATGGGCGTGCCCACCAGCTGTCGGGGCCAGCCGTGGTGGCTCAGGCCCTGGGGTGGTGACCTCACTTCCGCTCTGACCTTCCCACCTCCTCAGCACTCCTCCCATCTGAGGCCCCACCAGGCCAAAATTGAGAAGTCCAAGGTTAACTGTTCCTCCTCCCCACTTTAAGAGCTAATTAAAATGATTAGCTGCAATGAACTGTCAAACATTAACCAGCAGAAGCTGCAGGACCAGACAAGCCTCTATCTTGGGCAGAGGGATGAGGGGCAGGAATGAAAGGGTCATCAAATCCCTCAGCTGCTGGTGGGGCACCTGGGAGAACCTCATTGAGCCGAGGTGCCAAGGGGTCAAGAGGTGACTCTAGTCAGGAAGGCCCTGTCCCACCCATCCAGTTGTGAGGATAGAGTAGCAGGGTTAGGGAGCCTTGGGGAGGGGCCAGGAACCCGTAAAGCGGCTGCCGGCTAGGCAGCCCCGCAAACATCCAAAGCAAGGCGCTGGTGTCACGGGATCCCGCGCTGCGCCCCTGCTGAGTCCCTTTGGTGGTAGCAGGGGAAGGAACAGAGAGGCGGGAGAAGCGGGAGAACCGGGAGAAGCGGGAACGCGGGAGCGGGAATACTGGCCGCCGACACACACGGAAACTCCACACTCTGCCAACGGGTCTCTGTTTTGGCGATTCGATTCCCCGAGTCATAGGTTTCTGTGCATCCATATGCGTGACCCTAAAGCACCCGGCCCCAGAAGCCCTAAGGGCCGCCTGATCAATCTAGCAGCCTCGCCACAGTCTGCCCAACCTCTTGCCCTCGGGCGCTGAGCTTTTGGGGCCCGCGTCACGATCTGGCCTGTCACAGAACCCAGACTGCTCGGGCACAGAAAAATTGGCCCTGGATGCCGACTCGGGAAATCGACCCCATTTCTACCCCGGGATCAGGATCCCGACTTCCCCAATATCCACGCAGTGGGGCGAGGCAAGGGCGGCGCTCCACACGCAGCGGCTCTCCGACCCTTCCCGGGGCCCCCAACCCCACTCTGGGGTCCCGACGTCCTTGATCCCGCCCTGAGGCAAACTTTCTGAGGTCTCCGAAGACTCGAAGACTCGGCGCCATCGACGTACCTGAGGCCGAGTGGCTTATGGGCCACCCCTGGTAGCCGGGTCAGGCTAGGTCACCGTGATCGCGTCCCCGTTCCAGGGGCCGAGACGCCGGTCCCCAGCCCCTCCAGCCCGCCTTCTCCCCTCGGAAGCTGGGCTGGGCAAGTGGCGCCGGGAGTTCGGCGCCGGCGAAAGGAGAAGTGGAAGTTGAGCGCGGTGCCGGGTCGGTCCCCCTCCCGCCCGCCCGCCCTCTTTCCTCCCGGCCCGCCTGCCCCCGCCGCCCCGCGCCCGTGACTCACCTCGGCGCCGGGGCAGGCTGGTCCGGGCGGGCGAGGCGCACGGCTCTCCCACACGTCACGCCGCCAATGGCAAGTCGGAGGGCGAGATGTAAATACCAGGTGAGACGGCGGCGCCCCTGATAAAAGGAGTCGGGGGGCGGGGTGGGGCGCCCGGGGAAGCAAGTAGACTCGGGAGAGGGCCGGGCTGGGACAAGGGAGAGGGCGACGGGGGCGCCCGGGGAGGGGGCGCGAGTCGGCGGAGACCTGCGCCGAGACGACCGAACGAAAGGGGAAATTGCACTAGAGACACACGTCCCCGCAGGCGGCGGCTGGGGCGGGCGCGAAGGAGGCAGGGCGGGAGGGAGGGAAGAGCCGGAGGGAGGGACCGACGGGAGGGACCGCGGGCGGGCGGGGTGGAGGAGGGAGCGAGGGAGGGACGAGGGATCTCGGTGGAAACAGCGCCCCTCCACTCCCGGCCCGCCGCGGTCGCCAGCACGGCAGGGGGAACCGTGCCAGGGGGCCGCGCGGCCTCTCTTTCCCCTAGCAGCACGCTTGCCGCGGGGACAGCGAGCACAAGGCTCCTGCAGAGCCCACTTAGCGGGACTCTGCCCTGGCCAGCACTCCCTCCCTGCCCACTCACAGTCGGGGTCCCCGGGGGTCCTCATCTCTTAGTCCTTCTCGGGGGTCGAAAGCCCTCGCACAATGTCCCGCAGAGAAATTCATTAGTCGGGGACTCTGGAAGGCTGAGCCCAGCCACCTCAGCCTGTGCACTCCACTCGCTTGAGGGCTCTGGCACTGGCCCCGCTCTGCACATTAAGAGGCAGGGCGAGCGGTAGGTGAGGCCAGGAGAAGCCCGGAGGATACAATTTGGGAAGAACACGTCAAACGCCCAGGAGTCCCAAGTCAAATCCACCGTCGAGCTGGCGAGAGTGGAGCACTCCTAGGAGGGAGCGTGGGAATCAGGGAAGGAGCTGGAGGAGGGGACAGACTCAGCAGGTGCAAAGGCAGCTGGGACAAAGGCATGCTCACTCTTCTTCCATCTAAAGGCAAACTGCTGTCCTCGAGGTGCCCACTTGAACCCGTCACCTGTTCCCCGTCTCTTTGCCCCTCCTCTGACCCGCCTCAGCATCCTTACCAGCTCCCACCTGGTGCTACAGCTAGGAGGCTCAGGGAGAGAGTCTGCTGCAAACTGCCACTCCTTCCAGCTCTCCGTGGTCTGGAGGAGGGGCCCAGCTGGGCCTTGGCCTTGCTAGAAAGCAATTGCAGGGGCCCTGGGGGGAGGGGGGACCTTGGAACGAGGTGGGGGTGGTGGAGGGGCCCTGCTTCCTTTGCCTTGGGAGAGATGAGCCTTGGTGTGGCCTGGGGATAGGAGTGGCAGTGAGTGACCACATAGATGCAAAGGCATCTGTAGAGTGCAGGTTGCCAGAGAAAGATCTAGTGGCTGGACTGGCACAGTGGTCCCTGAAACCTCCTGACTACCAATAGACAAATTCCTGCAACAAGCACCAAGAGCGATTTTCTACTTTTTCTTTTCTGGCTGCATTTGCTTTCCTTGGGAGATTCCAGACCCTGGAGACACAGTTTTGTGCTGGCCTCTTGTGTGTGAGGTGCCCCTTTCAGGTTTGCAGTAGGTCTCAGGTGCCCCCAAGCTGCTGTTACCTTGACCTTGAAACTCACTAAAGGACACACACACTTTTCCGTTTTGCACAGAGTTTAGTGGTCTCTCAGGAAAGGACAGGGTTTCTATTCTGGCTGCACCATGCACCAGTTAAGTGGCTTTGGGCAAGTCACTTAAACTCTCTGAGGCCCACTTTCCTTATTTAAAAATTGGGGATAATTAGAACCTCCCCCAAGGCTGTGGCGATGGCTGAGTGAGATAACCTATGTTATGGCAGTGCCTGGTGCCTGACAATCCTTCGATAAATGTTAGCCATCTTTAGCATCATCTTCATCTTTATCTTGTTTTCTCCCCCTGGCTCTCAGGAGCAAATGCAGCAAGACCAGAGCAAACAGAAGCTGCCGAGGACTGGTGGTGGATCCCTCCTGGGAATGTACATGGTGTAAACCAAAGTTGAAGCCTCAAGGAAGCGTTTGAGGCAAATTCTTGCTCTTGGAAAGAGCAGAGAAAGAGGTTCCAACTGCAGACCAGTTCGTGGTGACCCGCAGCCCAGGGCTTGCGGCAATCCTGTAAGTTCCCACCTTTCCCAGCCACTTTGAACTGAGGACAGCCCCATGACCTGGTAGTTGTTGTCAACACACGCCCCTTCATGAAAATCTTGTGTTGCCCTCACCTTGGGAAGTCATGCGAATGACCCTCCTGTCTGCCTTTGCCCATGACCTTGCTGCTCCACAGACTGCTGGGCCTTCCCCGCCTGGCTCCCACTTACCTGTCCGGTGAGACCTAGCCAGGTGGGGCCGACCAGGTTGAGGTCACCACTGTCCTGATGACAGCCACACTGTCTCTGTCGATGGCTCATTCCCTGACTTGGCAGGAATTCCCTTGTCGAGTTACCTATGGATGCTCAGGCTGTGCCACCCAGCAGTGCAATCTCAGCCTCTCTCCTTCCTCCTTGTTACTTGACTCTCTAAACCTGGCCAGCTGCTCTCAGGCCTTGGAACCTGGATCCCACGGGGAGCAGAGGGACCTCCCAGCTACCCCCAGCCTGTAGGACCACCTCCCTAAGTGTACATTCAACTTGCCCTCCCACCTTGACAACTGTCCAAGCTGAGCTCCTTTTTCTCTCCTTTTCCAAGCAGCACCCGAGAGCCCACGTTCTTCTGCAAATCACCCCAGGTTCTCTGGAGACAAGATGGCTGGTTACTTCCCTTCTCACTTAACCCTTTGGCCTCAACACATTCTATTCAAACATATGGCCAAAACAAAACACCGCAATGCCACAGCTTCTGTAGCCCCGACTTTCCATCACCGACATACGCAAGAAAACTTGATTGATCAGACCTTTGGAAGAAGAAGCATATTCCAAAGACCAGAGAGAAGTTATGGTTTCAAAGGATCCTCCCACCTGGAAAGCTGAGACGTTCCCATAACCCTTTGTGTAAAGCCAGCTATCATCCTTCTGTTGTGTGCAGTAAGCCTGGGCTCTCTTCTTTTGGGTTTACCCAAGAAGGGCCTGTGTATCCCCCTACACAGGCAGAAATCCTGAAGTCCCAGGCTGTGGCTTGTCAGCACAGGAAGTGTTTTGTTGAGTAGCTGCAAAATACAGTTCCCTGGGATAGATTAGACTGAAGTTCCCACATGACAGGATGACAGATCGCTCCTCTGGCCCATGTTGGGGGTGGAGGTGCGCCTGGGCTCAAGCACAGGCAGGCAGATGAGGGCATGGGGTTGGTAGCAGCTTCCAAGACCATGATTTTCATTGGTCTGGCCACCTTCCTTGGTTGAAGAGAATGCCAGACCTGGACTCTTTAGAAAGCCACTTATTCCGCCCACCCCACCCTGCTGAGGACTGAGGACCTAATTTTGGGTTTTTGAGACAGGGTCTCACTATGTAGTCTGGCTGGCTTTGAACTCACTATGTAGCCCAGGCTGTCCTTGCACCTCCTGTCTCAGCCTCCCAAGTGCTAGGATTAGGGGTGCACCACCACGCCTGGCCCCTACACAGTTTTCAGCGATTAAAATGAAAGATTCTACATCTGCCTTCCAGAAAGGCCTGGGCACCACGAGAGCACCTACAAAACTTCAGGGAGGTGCTGGGTCTCACTTCTTGGTAGGCTGGACAGCAGCTCAGGGAGGCTGTCTGGAGGGATTTGAAGGCCCAGCAGGAGATGCTGCCCACCTGTACTGCACTCAGCATGCCAGCCCTGAGCACAGCTGCTGCTGAGGAGGGCTGTCCCTGACACACCCACAGCCAGAAGTGGTGCTGGCGTCTGGAAAACATATTCAGTGCCCTTCGTGGTCCTTCTGGGATGGTGGGAGGTTTGGGAAGTGGGAAGACCCCAAGCCTGTGGTTTATTTGGTTAAAAAACAATAAGGATGCAGTTGCCCCTAGCAGAGTTCAGCAAGTCTGCTGGAATCTCTAATTCCACTGGTCCGCAGTCCTATCTTGGAACCAGAACCCAGCAGGCGGAGTTTCCAGGGCCAGGAACTTGCACTGGACACCTCCTAAAGGCAGTGCAGCTTTCAAGTGTTTGGGCCCACTGGCTAGCGGAGCCAGAGCTAACCCCTGAGCCCTCCGCATCTGCTGGCCCACCTGCTTGTGTCATGCTTTTGACTTCTGCTGTCCTCTGAGTGACGCCAAGAAGGCTGGACCTCAGCTGACCTGCTCGCAGCCTGGTGGAGGTGCAGCGGGATAGCAACACGTGGAAGGTTCACCCGGAGGGAGCACCAAGTGATTTCTGCAGAGCCTGAGCATCCTGGGGGACAGGGACATGAGTAGCCATCAAGCTGGTGTTCCCTCCTCAGACAGAGAAGAGGTCCAAGGGAGGGGAGGAGGTTCCAATCTCATATGGTGCTCTTTATATTTTATAAGAGGAATGGCGCCCCCTGGAGTTGTGCGAGGAGGCAGCAGTAAAGACGGATCTAGGGGATTTGTGGAGGGAGCTGGAATAGGAAAGGAGCTCAGGAAGGCTTCAGACAGGGGCCCTGACCCCGGATACCTGGTTCAGGGGATGAGGGGCGTGGGGGCTTGTCAGATGGACCTGCTTTGTGTGCTGCTGAGGGGCAGGCCCAGGCTGAGGGCTGTACCCAGAGAGGGCTGATTCTGCTCTTTGGGGATTGCCCCATCCCACAGGGAAGCAAGGGCAAGTCTGAGATACTGTGGGACAGAGGCATAGCCAAGGCCAACGGGAAGGTGGCCACGCCTCAGTTTCCCCACCCTGCCCTCACGTCATGGGATGAGGGTTATTGTTGTTGTTTAATGCGGCAAAATACAACATTTAATGTCTATAAAGGTGCAGTATGAGTCATTTCACGGAATGTCTAGGCCCCTTTTGCTGGCAGCAAACAAACTTTCCAGCCCTCTTTTGAGGAAGCCATCCAACTCAGCGGCTGCTGCTGCTGCTGGCTTGTGTGAGCAAGTGTGAGTGTGCTTATGGGGCTGTGTGTGGCACGCGTCTCTGCCAGGGCCTTGTCTGCCTGTGTGTACATCTGTGTGGGTCTCAAAGCTGTGAGTGAGGGTGTGACCGTAGTTGGGGGTGCGTGTGTGTGGGCCCGAGTCTTGGATGTGTTGAGTCCCCTCATGGGTGAGTGTGTTTGTGGAGGGTGTATGCATGTGTGAATCTGCAAGGCAGTAGTGTGTGAGCCCGTGTGTCTGAGGGTGACTACGTGTACATTTTTTCCTCATCACTGCCAAATTATCGTCCCATTGCTTCCCTCACAAGCGAAGGAAGGGCTGACTGAAGGGAGCTAGCCATCCAAGGGGGGTAGCTGGAGGGAAACCAAAGCAATTCCACTCATCAGAGGAAAGTGTCAGCCAAGGATGAAATCGAAACCGAGGCAGCAACTCCAGAGAATGCACCGGCACCCTGAGATGGTCCTGGGGCCTCGGTTCCTCCCATTCCCCCGCCCTCTCCAGCCACAGTGGTGATTAGTCAATCTGAAATTCCCATCCCGGCAGCCTGGACTTGGGGTTGAAGCTGTAGTGTTGGGCTAGAACTTGGCCCATGGTTAACACGTGAACCCATTAGTGTCCATTATCATATTAGCACAAATTAGTATATCAGATCTCCCAGTCACCTAGTTAGGTGCAGGGCCAGGCTGGAGGGAGCAGTCCCAGCTCGGGCCTGGCTCCAGGACAAGCCAGTGAAGTGGCATCAGAGGAGGGTGTAGGCTGAGGACTGCGGGTCAGCTTGAGGGCAGAAAGAAGGGGCAGAAAGAGGGGGCAGGGGGCAGTAAGCTTTGCCAATTCGATCCTTTTGATCAGTTGTGCTCTGGGGAGCATCTTGGGGAGGGTGTTAGTGAAAGGATGGTGTTTCCAGGAATAGCTGGGTGCTGCCCTGTAGGAAGGAGGTCCAGGCTCTGAGGTCTGGGCGGGAGAAGACAGTATTTCTCCTGGCACACAGCAGAAGCTGGGAATGTTTGGGATCTTTTGGGTTTTTCTCCCCTTTCCTCTTTATGGAAAATCTATAACGTTCTCATATGACTCTGGACACCCTAAAAGCAGGACAGCGAAGCAGACTGACAGGAAAGAGGCATCCAGAACACTGAGACGGGTGCGGCTTTTACTTCTTGGCACAGAAAAGAGAGGCTCCCACCGCGCACATCCTTTATCTGCAAAGCTGTATCATGGAAATGGCCACTGTGGCCTCTGGAGAGGCTGAGGCTGGAGCTCCCAGTTTTCCCCCTCTGCTAGAAGGTGTCTGGCCACGGCTGGTTTTTGCGCCCTGATAGTCTCAATCCGTTTACAGTCACTACATAACCATAAACTGCTGTGGGCAGCATCACGACTAAGAGCTCAGGGCCTGAAAGGAGTTAGGGCACCAAGGTTGCAAGTTTGAGCCCCAGCGAGGCCTCTTGGCTTGTTTCCCCACTCCTTATATAGAGGCAGGAGACTAGAAGGCTGAGTCGACAAGCACAGAACGCCTAACCATCGCCCCGGATCCAGCTTCAGGATGAGCCCCTGACCCTCATTAGGCCGAGCCCTGGGCCCAGACCGCGCCCCAGCCCTGGCCACAGTCTATAACCCCGTGCTGGAGGTGCATTCTTGGTCTCGAGGGAACCAGGCTCCAGAGCGGCTGTTCAGGGAAACCCACCCCCGCCCCCAGCACCTGAGACGCGACTCAGAGTTTCCATTCTAGTGCCCGCGGGTCAAGAGCACTGGCTCGGGATTGCAAAGAGGGCCCTGAAACCGCACTCCCTTTGCTGCAGTACAGAACGGCCCGAGCTCTGCCGGCCCGGGAGGCGGCCCTGAGGACTCCAAAGGAGCACGCAGGAGCCAGCCCTTCGCCTGGGGCGCTCGCGCCGCAGGGCGGTTCTCCAGACGCGATCGTGGCCGTCTGTGGAGTTCCAGTGACCCGCCCGAGGGGCAGCGGGGTCTCTGACGGCCCTCGTGCCTTTTCCACACCACCCCCTCTCTGGGCTCGCTAGCTGCCCCAGTCCAGGTTCCCCAATGCGCCTGAGCTCCCCACCCTCCTCCGAGGGCGCGCGGGACGCCTCTGCAGCGCCACCTACAGGCGGAGCGCGTGGCGCCGCGCGGCGTCTCGCTGCCGCCGCCGTGCCCGTGGCGGCGGCGGGAACTAGCGTCCCAGAAGAGGGAGGAAGAGGAGGAGAAGAGGAGGTCGGCTCCTCTGCCCGGAGCTTTGCCGGCCGGCGCAAGGCCTCCCTCTTGCCACCCGAGCCCTAAGCAGCCTGGCCAGCTTAGTCCGGCCCAGAGCCTGTCCCGCACTGCGCCGCGCACAGGCAGCAGGCGCTCCGACCTCTCACTCCTGCTGCTGCACTCGGGGCGGCCTCCTGCCCCCAGCGCCTCTTCTCGGGAAGCAGTAGAGTCACACTGGGCTGGATCCGCTGACTCACGAGAATGAGAATCCTGCCCCCTGCCCGGCACACCCCTTGAAACTTCCCCTCGGTTCCTTCCCTGCCCCCCGCCCCAGCCCCGCTCCTGTCCTGTCCCAGCAGGCAGGCAGGCAGGCGAGCAGGGGCGGCTCCGGCTCCCGCGAAGGGTCCCACGGGGCAGCCGGCAGGGAGGGGTCGGCCGGAGTCCGGGTAGCGAGCTCTGCGCTTGGGCTCCGGCCGCGCCACTGCCACTCGGTGCAGCTCAGGAGCACGCAGGGAATGGCTGGGAGGGAAGGGCAGGTCTGCAGCTTCTCCCGAAGGCCCCACTAGGGTATTGTCTCCAATTAGCCACTCCACACAGAAGGCGTCTGCGAGGCAGGGTGGCTGTGGACCCCCGGCCCTCCCCAGCGCCTCAGGACTGAGTCAGCGGTTCACTTAAAGGGACCGACAGGGCAGCTCACTTGAAGCTGAGGCCTCTTCTTTGTAACCTCTTCCAGTGAGCAGGCCAGCAAGGGCTTGCTTGAGCGGGGGAGGGCTCAGGAGGGCGCCTGCCGCCAAAGGGCTCTGAGCTGTGAGTTGTTCTGGACCGCTGCCTTACCCTAACCCTAACCCTGCCTTACGTCAAGCTGATGGCCTGATGGGTCGCTGTGGCTCTTCCTCCTGGAATGGGGGACTGAACCTCAGGTTGGGGTGGGGGTGATTTTGAGGCAGTTTCCACCCCATCCCCGTGTGTCTACTTTGAGGACAGAGGAGGGGTGCGATGACCGACCTGTCTCAGCACTGAGCTGGGATGATTGCCTGGAATGCTGGTTTCCACAAGGTGGCTGAGGGCCCTGAGAGACCTGAAGTCTCCCTTTCCTTCCAGAGGTGCATGGTCCTTAAGCATCTTTCCTCACCCAGAGTATCATGGGGCTGGACTGTCGTTCTTGTCCTGCAGTCAAATTTTTTTGTTTTTGTTTTTGAGACAGGGTCTCACTATGCAGTTCGGGCTTGCCTTGAACTCACAGTGTAGCCCAGGCTGGCCTCGAATTTGCAGTGATCCTCCTGCATCAGCCTCTAGAATGGTGGGATTACAGGTGTGCGCCGCCATGCTCGGCTGAACGCAGTTTCCATTGTTTCTCTGCTAACAGCCTGGTGCTGAAGTGTGTAAGCTTCCTGGCTCACTCATCACTGTACTTCCATGTGTAGCTCTGCCAAGGCCATGGTCACTGTGGTCATGGACTAGGAGTGTGTGTGTGTGTAGGGAGGTGTGAGCAGTAGGCTTGGGGTTTAGGTGGCATGAAGTTTTCTGAGCTCCTTATTTGTTTATTTATTGTTGCAGTGCTGGGGATCAGACCTGAGGTCCTGTCCTGGCAGCAAGTTGTACATCTGCCAGCTTTGCCAGGGTGTTCACTGGGGTCTGGGAGCTACTCGATGACTCAGTAGGAATGCATGCACTACCGTAGGATCGTGGCTGAGAACAGTCATGCTATAAAGACTTCGTGGGGGAAATTCTGGATTTGAAGCCAAACTTTAGGGGCTGAAAGATGCCCCTATGAAAAACTCTGCATGGAGGGGAACAAAGGCAAGGTACAATTTCTAGGAGTCCTAGGCCCAGATATAATGGACATAAGCAAAATCACAAGCCATAAGAACACCAAAAATAAACAAACAAACAAATTTGTAAATATGGTTGAACCAAAGGGGCAGCAGAGTCGTAGTGGGGAGACATTTGCCAAGGGCTTTGCGTTCCATTAGCATCTACTCTAGGCCTTAGCAGGCACCAGCACTGGGGGCCGTGGACAGATGAAGCACTGACAGACTCTTCCATACACAGTCAGTTGGGGCTCAAAGTGGAAACATGACCTAGTCCAGTGATGGTGAACCTCTTAGAACTTTCAGTGATAACAAACAGCCCACTGAGGGACGCGGGCTGTAGGTTCGCCACCGCTCCCTGTCTCCAGGCCTGGCAAAGTGGCTGCCCAAGTCCACGCAGGTAGTGGGTGGGTGGCAGAGCCCAGACTCAGAGGAGTGCTTTCCACTGTGTCGCGCTGCTTCAGCGGGAAACATGGGCAGGCAGCGCTTCCTGAAGCCTCAGGAAGAAACACAGGGAGAAGGGAAATGGCCCGAAGATGGCAGAGGTTCCAAGGGGAAGGCAAGAGAATGAGGCCCGAGGAAAAGTGAACAGAGATGTGCGATCTCTTTGGGCAAAAGGACTGTGAGCTCTCCCCTCTATTGAACAGAGTACTGTCCATGTTCTGCTCTTAGGGATGACAGGGAAGATGCACCCAGAGAATGAGGAAAGGACTATGGTTGGGTCGCTGCAAGAAAAGCCCAGGATAGATAGAAGCAGGACAAGAAAGCAATCTGAGGGCCATGAACTTCCCGTTGGAACTCGCACATCATACTCCCAGCACTTATATTGCACTAATAGCCTCCATTGGCTTGGCTGTGTCTGCCACCAGGTCGTAAAGCCACCAAAGGCAGGGACTATGTATTACTCATCTCCTTATCTCTGGGGCCTAGCACAGTCCTATGGCAAGTAGTAGTTGTCAGAAAATGTTTGTTAGCAAATAATACAGAAGTGAATACGTTTCCGTACATATTTCAAAATTCAACACCCACGTGTGGTGCTTCTTGAGAAGCACCGCTGTATCACACTGTCAGCGCCAAGACATCCTGGGTGAGAGCCTGCCTTGAAGGCCAGGCACCTCTGCCCGGCACATGAGACACAACTGCTGGGCTTTTCCAGGAGTACGTCCCAGGCACACCTTGGAGGCTCCTTGGGGACTTCCCAAAGGGTCAGGACTGGGCAACTTTCTCTGGGCCCTCTGCCTAGAATGGGCCTCCAGAAGAAATTTTGGCCGTTTATCTCCAAGTTCTCAATGCCCTCCAGCCAAAGAGCACCCGGAGCACTCTTGTGGTTGAACAAGTCGCGTTTATTGTATGTTGTAGCAAGGGAGAAGGCCCAAGCCGGCGATGATGTCCGAGCTGTGGGGAACCATGGGGCCTCAGGAAGAGGGTGCTAGAATGCACTTCCAGGATTCTGGTTGTGTTGGGGGCTTTGGGGAAGGGGTTAAGGGAGCTGGGCTTCTCTGGATTGGATGCTGTTGGGAAGCAGGGGTATCCTATGATAGGACTGGATGTCTTATTAAATAAAACTTATCCAATAAGAGGGCAGACTGGAGCAAAGCTAAAGCTGGGATTGGTAAGAAAGCAGCACTCAAATTAGCCAGGCTGAGGGGTGTTGGGTGACTTTTGTGGTTTGGAGAATGTTCATGTTTTTGTCTGCATTCACACATGATTATGGAGTGGTCTCATTTTTGTCTCGACTTGTCATGGTCACAGAGTGGCCTTGTATGATGCCAGTGTCACGTGAATGTCTACATTCAACAGAGCGCCCAGACCTCATTGTGAGTGCCAGATCAGTTGGCAGCCATACCAAGACCTTGCCGACAGTACCAGGCTAGTTTCTGGATGTCAGGGGCTGTTTTTCTTTCTCAAAAGGTCCATTTTTAGATGATCCCTGATTTCTGACCAGGGCTTGGCAGTCCAGTATCTAAATATTTAGACCCTTCCTGTACTCTGACCCAGTCACACCCATCTGTAGAACCAGCCAGGCAGGGGGACGTCATCACTGGCTTGGGCTGCGTGTATCTGTGTGTGGTTTTGTGTATGTGTGTCTGTGCCCGCCAGAAATTCTCTGATAAGACAGGAAAGAGGCCAGAGGCACTCCTGACTTTTCTGCCCAGAGAGCAAGACATGGGGCCTGAGTTCCAACAGTCTCAGGGACAGAAAGGGCACTCCGTTTTAGGTGGAGCCAGGGAAGGAGGGACAGAAGGGATTTAGCAGCAGCCAGACTCAGGGGAGCGGGAAAGAGAAGGGGTGGCTGTGAAAGGGAGGGGAGAGCTCCTTTGTATAAATGGGTCTCTAGAGGAGCTGCTGGTTTCCCTTCAAGGAACCAGCCTGCAGTAGGTCACTGCATGTTCCCACCCCCAGCCCCTTCTGTTTAAGTCTCTTGTCTCCAAAACAGGCTTTGTTGATTAGAACAACAACAACAAAAATCACATAAAAAACACATAAATTGACCTCATCCTTTACTCAGAGGCTTAATCTGACCCCTTTCCAATCAAACAGACTTTTGTTTCCAGTGTTCGAACTGTTTGTTTAAGTTGTGTCTGTCCAGGTTTGAAATATTAGGATGTCTCCTGATGTGCCTTCTAGGTAGCCTGGCAAAGACTAGTGCCATCCCTAAATGGTGCCACGGTACCATTTGATAGTATTTATAGAAATCAAGTGGGTGGACTCCCAGTGCGTGATATTTTGGCAAAGCCCCGACCCTTCTTTGCAGGGTGGGACCAGCTCTGTCCTGCACTGTGGTGTGGTCCAGCTAATCACACAGCCGCTATGGAGGGCCAAACCTCAACAGGCCCGACTTCTCTGCAGAGTCGGAAATCAGCCCCCGGGATCTCCCATGCCAAGTTGGGGTAATGGGTAATGTGATGGAGGTCTGAACATCCTCCTGTAAACAACCTGAATACAGAGATTAGAGGCTAATTTTATTTTCCTATCAAACCTGTTACATGGCATCATCCAACCAATCAACCAAGGATACCTTCAGCACTTTGCCAGTTTGGGGGGGGGACTGGTGGCATGTGGCCCCCATGTTGGAGAAAAAAAACCAGTCCCTGCTCTGGGATAGTGTACTCTTTCTTTAGAATAATTTAAAGAACAACAGATAGGGCTGGGGGTACAGCTCAGTGGTAGAACATGTGCTTAGCCCTGGGGTCCAACTCCACCACCAAAGAAAAAGCTTACTCTGAACATTATGCAGTGTCAAAATGACACATGGAACCCCACAGATATGTAGAATTTTATGTCTTTATGTAATTAAAAAAACTTATTTAAAAAGAGAACAACTAGAATCTTCTCTTGTATATGGAAGCTAAAAAATGTTGACCCAAAAATAGAATAATAATTCCTAGATTGGGAAGGGTGTGTGCATGGTGGGGGTTGGGAAAAGGGAGGTTGGATTTGGTTTTTGTTTTGTTTTGTTTTGTTTTTTTAACCAAGAACATGTATTGGTACAATGTACATATAATGATCACATTCATCTCATTTATTTTGTACCTGTACATGATGCATCTTGGTTTTCCCCCCTCTTCCCCACCCCTCCCCTCTGTTCCCTCCATCCCTATTTACAGCAGGTTTATTCACATTTCTCCAGGTTTTGTTTTGTTTTAGAGGCAGGGTCTCGCTATCTAATAGTACAGTCTGACCTTGAACTCACTATGTGGCCCAGGCTGGCCTCAAACTTGCAGCGATCCTCCTGCCTTAGCCTCTGGAGTGCTGGGATTACAGGTGTGTGTCACCATGCCAGGCTGTTAATAAAAAATTTAAAATAGGGGTTGGGGATTTAGCTCAGTGGTAGAACGCTTGCTTAGCAAGTGCAAGGCCATGAGTTCGATCCCCAGCATCCCCCCTACAAATTTAAAATAATTAGAGCCAGGAAGGCCCACATGCAAGGGGAAGGTGGAAACTCAGCGGCAGGGCAGGAAGAAGGAGCTGAGGATTTCTCACAGCCTCCAGCTGTGCATCTCTCCGCCCTGAGGGCCTTGGCATCCAGGTCACTCTGCCCCCACCCCTGCAGTGGAATGAGCCACCCAGGCTCCCTGGCAGGTAAGAGGAGGAACCAACTGCCTGTGGGCCAGGCAGCACCCAGTAGTTGTAGAGCCCATTTCTGGTGAAGACTGGCATCTGTCTGTGGGAACATGGTGAAGATTCTAGAAGGCAAGGATGCCCAGAAGCAGGGCAAAGTATTTCAAGTTATCCACAGCAAAACTGGGTAGTCCTGGAGGGGCTGCACACACATGACTGCTGCTTTGACAAGACCAAGGCCCTGTGACCCCTCACAAAGCCCCTCTGCTCCACAGCCAGGTCGAACCTGTGGATCCTGTAGACCGGAAACCCACTGAGATTGAGGCAGGAGAGTAGATTTGACCTCTACAAGGTCAGAATTATCCCCAAACCTGAATTTCTGAGCCAATGGCCTTGGCCCTGAAATGGAGATAGATGGCCCCAAAGACCCACAGGTAGAAGATGCTCTAGGAGGAACTTGTGTGCCTCATTTAAAGATACGGGAGGGAGAGGGGATGGAGGTGATGCAGAAACACAAGCAAGTCTACTGGTACTGAGCCCGGGGAGAGCAGTGTCTCCCTGCCCTGGCTTTGGAGGCAGAGGCACCTGTTTGTTCTCAGATGCTAATGAAGTGCCATGAGTCCTCCAACTCCTAAAGAATCAGGATAGTGGTGCAGGCCTATAATCTCAGCACTCGGGAGGCTGAGGCAGGAGGATCGCCATGAGTTCGAGGCCAGCCTGGACTACATAGTGAGTTCAAGGCCAGCCTAATCTACATAGTGAGACCCTGTCTCAACCCCCCCCCCAAAAAAAAAAAAAAGATAGGAGAGGAGGTCAGACAGGCAGGGTGGGCTGAGATCATGGAGTGCTATGGGAGACTTTGGACTTGTTGAGTTGGTGACAGGAAGACTTTAACAGGTAGGGGACATGGAGCAAGTGGTGCTTTAGGAAGTCATTAAGCAGCACCAGTTGACTAAGGAGGGACACAATGTTTTGTGCATCTATGGACTTGTCTCATACTATCGTACTTCTCTATTCCTGATACAAGGAGTTTCTTTTTATGGGGGGGGGCAGGGTCTCACTATGTAGTTTGGGCTGGTCTTGAACTAATTATGTAGCCCAGGCTGGCCTTCTACTTGCCGCAGTCCTCCTGCCTCAGTCTACCGAGTGCTGGGATTAAGGTGTGTGCCACTATGCCCGGCAGAAGTTTCTTAAAAGTAGTGGCAGCTGGGCGTGGTGGCACATGCCTGTAATCCCAGCACTCGGGAGACTGATGCAGGAGGACTGCCACAAGTAGGAGGCCAGCCTGGGCTACAGAGTTCAAAGTCAGCCTGAACTACACAGCAAGACCCTGTCTCAAAAAACCAAAACCAAACCAAAACAAAACAAAGAGTAGTGGCTATGTTTTATCCATCTCCCAATTATGGCATCTGACAGTAGGCAGTGAACACTGACTGGATGAATAGACCATTTAAATTTAATTAGCTGAATTACAATGACATACTACACAACGATAATGATGCAAAGAATTCAACTGAACTGCCAGATAATGGTGACAAATGCCTGTAATCTTAGTACCTGCGAGGCTGAGGCATGAAGATTGCTGCAAATTTGAGACCAGCCTGAACTACAAAGTGAGACCGCCTCAAAAAACAAAACAAAAAAAGAATTAGACTGCACTGTACATACTACTAAAGTCAAGTCCCAATTTGGCTTCATTAATGATTTGTGAAAACACTTCAGGGTCTTAGGAGCACCTTGCCCCTGTCTTTGTAAGCAGCAATTACTGCTGCATGCTAATTCCTATTTCATGGGACAGCAGACAAGATTCCCACATATGAGTTTGAGTAGGTCATCTCCAAGATCATAGCCATGGAACCTGTGTCCACACGGTAAGAACCTGTTCTGTGTAGCTAATTCTTACAGTGGAGATCTGACCTGTCCTCCTAGTGTTTAGAAGGGATTTGGTTGTAGCTGCAACTCCTTCTAATCAAACCCAGTATTTAAAAAAATCAGGCCAGTAATTTTTGTTTTTTGTTTTTTTGAGAGTCTCACTACGTAGCTCAGGCTGGCCTTGAAGTCATGCGGATCCTCCTGCCTCAGCCTCCTGTGTGCTGGGATTACAGGCGTGTGCCACCACACTGAGCAATAATTTTCTCTTTAGAGAACAATTCATAATAGGACTCTTGAAAATAGTAAATATTTCTCTTCAGTTGAAACTAGGTTTGATTTTTAAATTTTTATTTATTTTTGGTGCTGGGGATTGTACATGTTGAGCATATGTTCTACCACTAAGCTACACCCCCCAGTTCACACTTGGTTTTTAAAAGTTAAGCAATTTAGTCAGGCATTCTGGGGCACATCTGTAATCCCAGCATTTGGGAGGCTGAAGCAGGAGGAACATCTGGAGTTCAAGGCCAGCCAGGGCTACATGGTAAGTTCAGGGTGAGCCTAAACTACATAGTGAGACCCCGTCTCAAAAAAACCAAAAGAAAAGAAGAAAGTTACACAATTCAGCTGGGTATGACTGTAATCTCAGCAATCAGGAGGCTGAGGCAGTAGGATTGCAAGTTTCAGGCCAGCCCGGATTAATAAAATGGTATCTCAAAAAACAAAATAGTTAAGTAATTTAAAATGCCAAAAATCAGTTGACCTGCAAAAATTTGATTTATGTTCCCAGTAAATCATTTGTAAAGTGAGGTATACCTGTAAGTGTACTGTCAGGAAAAGGAGTAAAGAAAGGGCGGGTTTCCAGGTTAGGGGACAGCGAGTGACTAGTAAGATCATGAGTCTGAGGAGCTGTCTCCAGGTTTGGCCAGGAAGTATGCAGCCCCTGAGCCCCTCCTTCTACCTGTGCTATATATCCTTCCTTCCTTTCCCCCTTTTTTTTTTTGTGTGTGTGTTTTTTGAGATAGGGTTTCATTATCTAGCCCAGGTTGGCCTCGAACTCACAGTGATCCTCCTGCCTTAGCCTCCCAAGTGCTGGGATGACGGGTGTGCGCCACCACGCCTGGTGCTATGTGTCCTTTCTGTCCCCTGTAGGATGAATTCAGTTCTGGGACAGTTGTTTCACATAAAGCCAAGTCTACGTGCTTGTTTATCTGTTCCACTCAAAGCCCCTATTTTCAGCTAGAGCCCGAGTTAAACTTGGTGGCATAGCCATGAGCAAAACCTCCATGGCACGTTTCCTGCTTCCAGGGGACCGTGGGGTACAGAGTGACATGCAGACAAGGAAAGACGGGGCTTGGCAGGGTCAGGAACGTCTTCACAGAGCTAGTGGACCTCCCTACAAGAGGTGAGGAGAGGACCTAGTATTGTGGGGAGAGGTCTGCAGGCGCACGTGAGAGAAATCCAGGGGACCAAAAGGAGTTCAGACTGTGGATCAGGGAATATATGTGTGGCAAGAAAAACCTTGGTAGTAGCTGCAGTTTGCTTGCATCTGATATGCACAGCATCTCTCCCACTTGCCCACTTTAAAACAGAACAGAGTTTAATTTAGAAGAATCAGATTTTATTGCATGATGTGAACATTAAGAATTCTCCTACATGGCTGAAAATATTCACAGAGAACTTGATCATTTGCATTCATACACACAGAGAAAATCTGCTGAATAAAAAAAAATGCTCCTTCACCCATCCCACCCTCCGCCAGGGATGGAAAATGCTTGTCCAGTCCACTGCAGGCCTTCAATCTTCGTGAATGTTGAAGAGTTTGGCTAATTCATTGAGGTCTTCATGCCGCTCTCCGTCCTTAATGATCTGAGGGAGAGAGTGACATAGACCTCTACCTCACCCCACTGTGCCAGGCCCGGCCTGCCTCATGGGGCTGCCAGGCCAGAGCTCAGTGCACACTGAGGGTGGGTGGGGGGCGGTGGGAAAGCTTTCTACCAACCCTCAATGAGCAGTCTGCTAGTAGTCTGTCTCCAGCTCACCCTACCGAGTCCCAGTACAAAAGAGTTCTGAGGGGCTGGGGATTTAGCTCAGTGGTTAAAGTGCTTACCTTACAAGCACAAGGCCCTGAGTTCAATCCTCAGCACCAAAAAACAAAACAAAGCGAAACAAAAACAAAAGAGTTCTGAGTCCGGGCTGTACCTCTGTTCTACAGTGTGACCAGGGTGGACAAGGAACCCAGAGCACCAGATGAGTTGTCCAACTTACTGGACATGGGAGGGTTGTCCAACCCCCACTGCCCATCTTCCTCTATGAGCTGACAGGTACCTACCTTCCTCGCTATTGGCATTCTGTTAAAGATGTTCCACAGCACGATCCCCACCACCACTTTGTCCCTGAGGTAGAAGATGACGCCTTTGCCGTAGTCCTCCCCTTCGCTAGGGGCCTGGGGGCCTGCTGGGGTGCTGGGAGGAATGGCAATTTCGGAGGCCTCTGATTCTGTCTCACTCTCCGAGCGGATACCGGTTCCTGTGGCCAACCCCACAAACGCACAAAGTCCAAGTGTCTGTTATTAGGAGCTTGGGAAATTCTAGAGCACAAGTGTCTTTCAAGACCTGCTTCAAGCAGCTTCTAGATGGTTTGTTTTTCTATGTCCCTCAGTGCACTCTGGCCTTCTCCACCCTTGCTCTACCCCGGCTCATAGCTGATGTCCTAGACAGAGCAGAGCTTGAACATTCCTACCACAGCAGAAAGCTCTGATGGGGGTTTGGGGATTTAGCGCAAGTGGTAGAGTGCTTGCCTAGCAAGTGCAAGGCCTTGAATTCAAGCCACAACACCAAGGGAAAAAAAAAAAAAAAGAAAGCTCTGATGGACAGAGTCACCAGAGGGACACTTTAACTAAAGCAGAAGGAACATCTGCAAGGAAACCCATGCTGCAGGCATTTCTTCCGTGGGCAGAGACAGGAAGGAACTGAGTGCACAAAGGGGCCACCTCATTCTCTGAGACCCACAGGACTCCAGATAATACTTCCCAGTGGACAGAACAGTGACCTGGGGTTGAAAAGGACCTGGCTCTGTCTCCTGAATCCACCTACCAGGGCAGACGGGATATACTTGAATTACTTGGGAAAAGGGCCCACGGACCCATAAAACACCTTACTTTCTCCTTAAATAGCAACTTACCCTTGAAACATCTCTGGCAAAAGACATGGAGGTTAAGTAACTTGAACCAAGGTCATGGGACAAGGCCGAGAAGTTAATAAAAGAGACACGTGTGGGAGGGAGTTCCATTCCAGGAGAGCAGCCACCTGCCTAAGGCAAGTGTGGCACTGGGCTGTGACAACTGGAATTAGAAGCAGCTTAAGAACTACTCAGCCCGGTGCTCACTGCCCAGGGCCCGTGGAAGACAGCTGGTCCTAAGCTAAAGTTCTCAAACATGGTTCTTAATATTAACATGAAGCAGGAAATTAAAAAAGAAAAAGAAAACCAAAACACTCAAAAAGTTCAGGTTTACTCCATCACCTATGTCTTCCCAGCCCCTAGAGACAAACTGAAGACCAGAGCTGCAGACCAGCCACTGTCCTCCGTCTAGGATGCACACTCGCAGTGTCTGCGTCTACACTTTGACCGGGACACTGATCTTGCCAGAGCCCAGGTCACCAAAGAGTGAGGACTTTGGCTTTGGTTTCTTTCAAAGCGTAACACGAAGAGAGGCTTTTGCGACCAGCTCCCTGTGGCCGATACAGAATGGCCTTGCCCAGGAGACCTCGGACCACTGCTTCTCAGCATTCTTCCAAGAGAAGTGGTTGGGCTTCCTTACCTGACTGCTCCGTGGCAGACTTTGGGTTGTCTTGTGCAGTTGCTCTTGCAAAGACGCCGACCGTGGGCAAACTACTGTCCACAAGGCCAATAGCTTCGTAGCCAACATCGGGGCCCAAGTCGCTCCTACGGAAGAAGAGGGTGTTCTGTCAAGAGACTGCCAGGGATGAGATGGCTACACACATGCTCTGCAATGCTGCCCTCAGGCTGCCAAAGAACTCGGGATGTGGAACAGGAAAAATGATAAGCTGTTCAAATGCCACCGGGACATCTGGGGCCAACTGTGAGAAAGCAGCATTCTCTTGAGCAGCCCTTATTTTCCCTCCACAAGCCACTGCACATATCACATATCCACACAGTGATCTACACGTTCTGAAATCGACTCTTGCTTTTATCCCATGCCACATTTGGGGTGGGGCGGCTCCCCCGCTTTCGCTATTCACCTTTAACTCACCCTAACATGGTCGTGCAGCTTTAAAGAGCATTCCGGTTTTATGCAATTTGGGATGCTTTATGTTTTCACTAACCTACATTATTTCCAATTTTTAGCCTTCATTTTTCAAGACTGGGTTGCTTTCTATAAAGAGGCACCTGGGCCAGGCGCCTGTAATCTCAGTACTTGGGAGGCTGAGGCAGGAGGACCACTACAAGTTTGAGGCTAGCCTAAACTACACAGCGAGACCCTGTCTCAAAAAACCAAAAACCGCAAAACAAAAAAATAAACAGACACCTTCGTCCCCTTGGTCATTTTATTTTAGTTGCTCTTCTTAGGAACTCTTCCTATCATCATCACCCCTTTCTTTTTTCTTGTTTTGTTTTTTTCTTGTGACAAGGTCTTGCAATGTAGGCCAGGCTGGCCTCAAATTTGTGATCCTCCTGCCTCAGCCTCTCAAGTGTTGTACAGGTGTGCACCACCATGCCTGGTTTATACTTTTTTTTTTTAAATTAACAGAAGACAATTTATTTAGAGGACAATTTATTTAGAGGACAATTTATTTAAAAGTGGTGAAAAAGGGGTAAAGGGAGATGACAGATAGCTACTCGATGAGTAGGGAGCATTCGAAAGTGAAATACTCCTACTTTTCTTAATATGCTAGGAACCGGGCAGAAAATTTAAGGTGCAGACACGCTACCACCATGCTTTCTGGCAATAATCTAGGATACTGCAGCTGTTCTGCTGCTGCTCTGCATTTTCTCTTCCTGCTCACAGCAGCTTGTTGTAGTTACGGATTCATTTCTTCTAACTGCGCTATCCTACATGTGTTGACCCTGAAATTCATCTGTTATTTCTTTGCTGTTCATAAATCTGAAATATATTTCCATTGGTGGAAATTATTCGTAACAGCAACCACTTAGAAGCTTCTGTTGTTTTGTTTTGTTTTTTTGAGTCCAGGGTGCCCTTGAACTCATTATGTAGCCCAGGCTAGCCTCAAACTCATGGCGATCCTCCTGCCTCAGCCTCCTGAGTGCTGGGATTACAGGCGTGCACCACCATGCTTGACTCAGCTTCTGAACCTTTGAAGTATTTTTAGGTATCCTAGCTTTCAAATCGATATAATAAAAGGTACCAAATAGGGCCAGGCCAGTGTTCAGCTAACCTTTTTTTTAATGCAAAGAATTATCTTGACTTTGAATTGATTTTAAGGGTTACACATGAGTGGGCTGTCTTTTCTGCAGTATGCTGGACTCATTAGGGTTACTAGGCAAGAATAAATTAAACATACTGCTGTCTCTCCCTGCAGGCACGTACACTACTCTCATCTGCCATGAGCTTGTAGATGACGCCATACTTGATCTTCTAAACCAAGCCGTGCACTATTCTTAACAGTGCATTTTGCTACTACTAACTGTAGCTCAAACTCTGAGCTCTTTTGCCAAGGCTGCTGGTGCCATCTCCACCCACTCATCTCATCTAACGTATGCCAAACAGGACACTTTTACCAGATGGCCCGTACAGGTAGAATATATGAACATGAGATGGAATTTTTCCTATCTGTATGAAGCTAACTGGTCCACAAGGCGACCAAACTGTAACTGTGCTATGCTCTTAATACTGAGTCTGAACCATCCACATTGCCAAGGCGGGAACTCTCACCAGAACATTGACTGATGCCAATAGGGCTTAGCAGCTCCAGTCATATTTTCTCCAGCCAGCCTTCCACTCACAACAGCGTGATCGTGATGCTCTACTCGCCTCCTACCCAGTTTTATATCATAGAAGCATGCAGCATCTCCTGCCTTTGGATAAAAAAAAAAGATACAACATGAATGCATGCTTTTTTAAAAAATCAACTTAAAGATGATATAAATTTGAGGGGTTCAGAGAACCCGTGCAATGTTAAACTAATTTGATTCCGTCAATAGAATTGTACCTCAACTATTAAAAACATTTGAGATTCAATTTAAAACAAAACAAGTCAATGCCTCCACAAAACTAACCTAAACCTTCTATACTCCTCTATGCTTCAGTTTATGTGTGCCTGTTTCTCCTCATTCTATCTTTAGCAAACAAATAGCTTTTAGGTGTCACTGCCTCTCACCTGGAGAAACTAAGGTTTTTTTCCATCATTCTGTACTCATTCATTCATTCAACAAATATTTATGGAGTACTTACTATATACAAAAGGTATTATGCTGTCTGGGTTGCTGAGATGAGACTGACATGCTAGGGGTGAGGGGGCCAGCTTCATGCAGAATGTGGTATCTGAGCTCTCTAACCCTTGATCATCTTTATGGCTATTCAGACTTCCTCAAAGCAACCTAAAAATCTAACAATGGAGCAGTGACAAAGTAAACCATGAAATATACTTAATGGAATATTAGACAGTCATTAAACTGTTTACAGAGTCTGATGCAACATGGAAAATACTCACATTTAGAATGTTAAGTGAAAAAGAGCAGAATATAAATGTTTACATATAGCATGCTTACCATGACTGCATAAAACAAAGAAAAAACTTATGTGTAAGAAAACAAAGGGAAGGAAATACTCTGAAACTCATGATTGCTGCAAGTGACTGTCCCCCTTTCTCCTTCTTGTCTGTGTCTGCTCCACTGACCATATATTATTTTTCTAACAGGTTAATAAATCTTGTACATTTTAGCTTTAAAAAAAGAAAGCTGTGGCTGGGGATTTAGCTCGGTGATTAGAGTGCTTGCCTTGCAAGCATAAGGGCCTGAGTTTGATCCCCGGCACCACAAAAAAAAAAAAAAAAAAAGCTGTTTTTGAAGGGGAAAACAAATCCCTCAAGGCACCTGTGTCCTTAGTTGCAAAGCCCACAACATACCTGTAAAATCTAGTGATGGGGAAATCCCACCTCATGGTTCCTACGTACTATAGCCTTGCTTGTGTCATAATAGGTTTTGAGAAACAGCTAAGAAAAATGTTTGAGGAAAATGAAAACAGAGTGATCTGTCTTTCCAGGGAACACATTAGAAAACGGCTTTGGCCTAATTCCCCAGGCTCTGAGCTATGGGAACAGCAGATTTGTTGGACACCGTGCTGTGCCAGCCATGGGTCAGGCCATGGCTGCTGCCCGCAGCACACCTGGAAGAGTTCTCTCCCTGTAGGCACACACATCACTCTCATCTGCCATGGGCTTGCAGATGACGCCATACTTGATCTTCTAAACCAAGCCGTTCACAAGTTTCTATTTTCTCCTCTTGGCCTCCAAACACTCTGACTCTATTTGGTTAAACTGTAAATGAGCTTTAGCACCCCATCTGGCAGACCTGCTGGCAACTGGGGACAATGAATCACACCTGGCCATGCTGCCGCACACTTACCACCCAGATGTTAGAGCGTGCTTGTAGTTCTGCATTTACCCGGAAGCCCCCAAAATCGGAGTCTATTTCCAGTCCTCCAGTCTTGGCTAACTCAACATTGGGCTCCAGCCCCACAGCTGCCACTATGTGGTCAGTTTCTACCTGATGCAAAAAAGAAACTCAGTCAATTACCACAGCTTCCACTTATGCCTACTGACTGCACATCATGCCATTAAGAATCGGGACTCTAACAAGACCAAAGGGCTGGGTGTGGTGGCACACGCCTGTAATCCCAGCATTCAGAAGGCTGACACAGGAGGATCTTGGTGAGTTTGAGGCCAAACTGGGCTACATAGTGAGTTCAAGGCTTGAATAATGAGACCAAAAAAAAATTCACAGTTTAACTTACCTCTGATAAACAGATTTTAAGTTCCATCTCATAAGCCAACCCCCAAACACACAGACACACATACACAAAGACACACACACACACACACACACACACACACACACACACAGAGCCCACATCACCTAAACAGAAAACTGCCACCCTGGCAGGGGCACAAAAAGCTGTCATACAGACAGGAAGGGGCTTGCTCTGGCTCTCATCATCCTGTTTTGAGGGAGGGACAGGTAATTCAGATAATTATGACAGGTTAATGGTGGCTGCCAAGGAAACTGTATCTGTTGGCGTCAAATGAAGGCGTATGATGAGGGAAGGGCTGGAAGGCTTTGTGGCAGTCTGTCCTCCTCTCCGTACCTTCCTGCCATCTTTTAGCTTGATGAGCAACTTGCCGCCACTGACTCCAACTGACTGCACGATTGCACTGGGCATCACATTTACCCCCTCTGCGAAGGCAAACAAGACCTGAGGTGAGGTGAGGGTCTGTAACTTTCATAAGAAGTAGGGGGACTGCTGGGCGTGGTGGCATATGCCTGTAATCCCAGCACGCGGGAGGCTGAGGCAGAAGGATCTCCTTGAGTTCAAGGCCAGCCTAGGCTACACAATGAGTTCAAGGCCAGCCTAAACTATATAGCCAGACCCTGCCTCAAAAAAACAAAAATGAAAACAAACAAAAAAGCAGTAGGGAGACTGACCAGAGGCCTCCCACTAGGTCCAAGCCATCATCACTACCAGCACGTAGGCAGCCGTGGAGGGCTGTGAGAATGTACACCCATGGCCCACTTTTAGCATTTCTGGGAATCTGGTGCCTCAGATTCAGAATGCCTGGGTGAATCTGGCTGACTGGGAAATGGTGAAACAGTTTACCTCCCAGGTGACAGGGCTTATGTCAAGGGGGTCCCAAAAAAGCTAACTTGACCCTTGGTCACCCTCAAAGGAAACAGTGGCAGCACATGGAGAGTTGCTCTACTTTACCTCGTCTGACTTTTTCCATGGTCCAGTTGCTGAGGTACTCAGGGAGGATTTTCCCCATGTTTCCTTTCTCAGGGAAGAGCTGAATCACTTCTGTGCCCAGGGTTCGAGCTGGGAAGAAGAAAGGCAGCAGTTAGAGCAGGAAGCCAAAGCTAATCCCAGGGGGCCAGGAAGGGAAGAAAAACTGCCAGCACGGCAGTGCCCCTGCATGTGGAGCACCGGGGCCTGAGGGCCTTGTTCATTCATAAGACAAAGGCAACAGGTGCCAGAACTGCTGTGCCAGATTAAGCTACGAACTATGAACTCAGTGCCCTTCTGCCCATGCAGTCACCTGAGGCTTCACAAGGACTTTCTGTCCTCTGAATCACAAGCACCTTCCTCAAAAGATGCCCTGAGTTCACACAGCTGAAAAAAATCACACTAAGAAAAATGGTTGCTGTGAAACATTCAAACTGGAACTCACAGATCTGTCAAGATGGGAGCCGTCATATACCTGAAGGAAATTTTGGGATTTTCATACGGCAGTAGTTCAAACATATATAGAATTCTGCATTCTGCATTGCCCTTTTCATTTTAGTAACTCACTTCCCTTAATATTTTACTTCTAACGAGTCCTGGCATAGAAGCTAGGGAAAGGAAAGAAGGCTTTTTTAAAAAATTTTTTTGCATTGCTTTTTAAGCTGTTCAGATGACAGCCTTCCAGTCACTAAGGGATCCTCATTGTGACTAATCTCACTGCTTAGCTTTGTACTCTATAGACCCTTTTTATTGTGGTGCTGGGGCTCAAACCAAGCGCTACCACTGAGCTACACCCTCAGCCTCACACTCTATAAATTTCAATCTAACTCCTTCGACTCCTCTGGCAAATACATCTCTAGAATCCATGATAGTCCACCAGACACATGGGAGTATGAGAAGAGAAAGAAAATCGAGTTCACTCCCCAGTACTCACCCTTTCTGCCAAGAGCACAGGCCAGCTCGCTACCGAGGAAACCTCCACCGATAATCGTAATTGACTTGACTTCCCGTGAGATCTTCTCCAAGGCTCTAAAGTCTCCAATCTGCAGGATCACACCAGTTTAGCCCACTGATTTCCCAAAAGGATATACGCTAATAATCCTAGGAAATATTTTCCTCTAGATCTTCCACAACAGTAATTGGCACATAAAATCTCTGTCTAGAGTGGTTTGATTACAGCCTCTATGCTATTAAGGTGAATTTCCTTCTCCATTATAACATTGCTTATAGTAACAATGGTCCTTAAGTGGGGGATGCCCTTCTTTTCCAGGAGGACATTCAGCAGTGTCCAGAGACATTTTTGGTCGTCAGGACAGGTAAGTGCTCCCAGCATTTAGTGGATAGATGCCAGGGATGCTGCCAACATCCTGCCATGTACAGGACAGCACCTCCCCGTCACAAGTATTCAGACCAACATGTCAACAGTGCTGAGGGTGACAAACCTTGTTCTACCAAGAACTTAACAGACAGTATGACATATATGAAATATTTCCCAAGAGTGGCTGGAAAATTACAGCAGTTTTTATAAGCAAAGCACAGTGTTAAAAAGCAAGCCACTCCCCTTCCTTTTTACTGTGGTATTCTTGACCTTCCTCCCTCATCTCTACACACCATTTGCAATGAAACAAGCCAAGAGGCTATCAGGAGTTCCAATGAACGAAATACATCAGGAAAAACCAACTATGAAACTACAGCAAGCAATATAATCGCTAACTGTATTTTTCTCCTGGGAGCTTAAAACCCCTGAGTGAGGTATTTGAGGGTCACAGAGAGGAAATGACTTGCTCAAGGCTAGATAACAAGCCTGGAGAAGAGCCATATACAGAACTTGGATCTCCCAATTCCTGGATGAGCACGTGGGGACAACGGGATTGTATTACCTCTTCAAAACAACACAATGAAAACACTAAAGCAGACAATTACCTTTCTGAAAAGTGTCGTTCTGCTCTTCACCTCTGCTCCAGCCCTATCGATGGCAGACAGACTTCTTGGAGTGCCTCCTGGAAGTAAGAAGAGGAAACCCTTTAGCCTGGCAGCAGGCAGGAGTCAGGCCAAACAAGGCCCCCAGGTGAGCTCTCCTGCTGCAATCTGTGGCACTTATGTGCTCCCTGCTGATGCCACTGCAGCTACTAGAGGGTACGATGGCTTTGTGCCCTTCAACTGGCCCTCACAGCAGGATCCTGATCAGTTTCCTTGGGGAAGCAGATTTGGGGGTGGCCAGAAGGCCTCACTTTATGATTTCATGTTCTCTTCTAGTTTCTCATGAGGATTCACCAGCTAGCATGGCAACACTGGTCTCACCAGCTCCTTCAGTCTCTTCATGGAAACTGGCAATGAAGCCACAAGCCTGTACCACTTTCAGGGCACAGAGCAAACACTAAGCAGGGAGAGAAAAATGGGAACCTTCTTGATGATTTTATCAGAAGGGACAGCAAGGATAATCCAGACGGGCTGATGATCTAAGGCCCCTGGACTTAGCCAGATTGTGCAACAAGAGAAGACACCCGTGTCAGAGACTCTGGGTTTCAGTTTTCTTAAAATGAAGTAGCAATGCCTTCTATGGAGAAGGCTGGACTCTAAAATTTGAATGAGCTACTGGAGCAGGGAAGCCAGCCACCTTCAGAAATACCCACCTGTTGCAATCAAGCACTTTTCATAGGTGATCTGAGAGCCATCATTAAGTTTCACCATGTTGTCTCTTACATCCAGGTGTATTACCTGGAACAGTTACACAGACACAGACACAGACACACACACACACACACACACACACACACACACACACGAGGTAGAGATGAAATTAGCTCTGAAAAGAATTACATTGAGATATAACTCACACAACATAAAATTTACCACTCAAAAGTACACAATTCAGGGTTGGGGATTTAGCTCAGTGGTTAGAGTGCCTGCCTAGCAAGCACAAGGCCCTGCGTTCAACCCCAGTACCAAAAAAAAAAAAAGTACACAATTCAGTGGTTTTTAGTATATTCACATCATGCAACTATCACCACTATCTAATTCCAGAACATTTCCACCCTCCCCTCAGCCCTCTGGACCAAGCTGTTGGCCCAATAGAACAATGAATTATTCTTAAGAAACCATCTTTAAGAGCCATTGGAACCACAGTTTTAGTACCCAGTTTCTTCAAGCAGTCTAAGTTCTTAAGTGGCCAACATTAGAGCCAGTAGGTCCTGTCCCCAAAGTTCCTGCCTGGTTTGTGGGAATGGAGAATATAGACAGCCTTTCTTGTTTGGCTCCTGGAGTCCTTACTCCCTTGTTACCATCCTCCTACATCGAGAATACCTCTCTCTACACAATGCTTTCTCTAACATCTCATCCTCCCTGAAACTTGGCTCTCCCTCAAGGACCGCATACACGCACAGACTGGGCATTCACCCACACGCCACACCACAGGCCAGGCGGAGCTGCAGGTGCTGGCCGGGCTTCCCGCACTGCTGCTGCTTCCAGATACGCTCACTCTCCTCTGAAGAACACCACCCATATCCCTACTAATCACCCTTACTGAGCCACCTCCTGGCCACTTCTCCTCAGCCACTGAAAACCGTGGGACCTGGCTCATACTTTCCTTCAGAGCCATGGCCAGATTCTTGTTATTCTAAAGCACTACTTTCCACCTCAAATATCTCACTCTTGGGCCACAATTTTCCAGACTTCCCAGCTTTCTGTCGGTCTCATTGTTTTTTCTACTTACTTTCGATATCCCTCTCTGGCTGGCTGCTCCGTTCCAACTAATCTGTGTCAATGATTCACACTGCTCTCTTGCTGGCACCCTTAATTCCCTTGCTATAACCAGCAAAATTCATTTTAGAGATAAGCTGCTTCTCCAAACTTCCTTAGGCCAGGGGCACAACTGCCATCCCCTCCTCTCCTCAGCCTCCCAAATCCTGGGATTACAGAATCGCAGATGCTGGTCCCAAGAGCGCAGGCTCCAGTTTCATTTCCATGGGGAAAGGAGAGCTGAAGCAAGCCTAGCACTGTCTGCTGTCTCATTCTATTCCCTCCCATCTCCTCAGAGCAAGCTTCAAATAAAGCCTTTTTTCCTTTCTGCATAAGATAATAAGCGACCTCCTGTAGTCTGTGTGGGGAGTAAGCTGAGCACCCGAGTGGCAAGCCAGTAGTGTTGCTTCTTCTTCGGGTTCAGAGCTTGAGTTTTGGAGCCTGAGACTGGGTTTTAGTCTGCTCCACTCCACATAAGCTGTGAGCCCATCATTTCCAGAAATATTTATGGAGCACCTACTATGTTTCAGGTACAGTGTAACTGCTGGGGACGCAGAGGTGAGGAAGACAGGTATCTTCCATCTTCAGAGTTTAGTAGCCAAGACAAGCAATTTAACAAGCACTAACTGTAATCAGTAGTAACAACTGTGACATGAATGGTATCATGGTTTAGATTTAAAATGTCACCCATGTGCTTATAGGTGGCATTTCTGCCTTGAAGCTGCCAGACTGTGAACTGTGAACCCTAATAAACCTCTCTCTCTTTTTTTGTTCTTGTTTTTTTGAGACAAGGTCTTGCTATATAATTCAGACTGTTCTTGAACTTACTACGTAGACCCAGCTGGCCTCGAACTCACAGGGATCCTCCTGCCTCAGCGTCCCAAGTCCTGGGATTACAGGGGTGCGCTACCACACTTGGCCTTCTCCTAATTTGTGTGAGATACTGTGTCTCAGCTATGAGAAAATGACCAAGACATCTACCTTCACAGTGGTATCTAAACTGCCAAACTGAATAGGACATTTCGATTCTTTTTTTCTCTTTCTCTCTTCTTGGTTTCTGTCCTGGGTTCTCCTCACACTGCTCTCTGTAAATTTTTCCTTAGTCTCCTCTGTGGCTTCTCCTTCTTATGCCTGCCTCCTGAAAGTTGGGGCTGCCCAGGGTTTGAGCCTAGCCCCACTCCTCGCACTAGCTAAGCTATTCCTTGGGAGCCCTTACCAACTCTCATGGTTTCAACTCCTACACATACTATGATTCCTCCTGAGTGTCGCAGTCACATATGCAAATGCCCAGAACACACCTTCACGCAGACACCCACTTCAAGAAGGAACTCCAGACCCGAAATTTCTCTTCCCCCTTAAACTAGTTCTTCCTCTCGTAACATCTCTCTCAGTTGGGGCCCACCTCTATCCACTCAGATGCTTTGTCAAGTCGGCTTCCTAAGCAGGCCTCGGGTCCGTGTCCTACTTGCCACCATCTTTTCTTTTTCTTCCAGTGCTGGGGTGCTGGAATCTAGCCTGCAGCCTCACAAACTATCACTTTTCTATCAGGAAGTAATAAAGTATAAGCGCTTGGGCTCTGGAATCATAGTGTCTGGGTTCCAATCCTATAGTCAGATAATCTCGGCCTCAAATCTGTCTCTATCACTTACTGGCTATGTGTGTATAGGCAAATTATTAAAATCAACCTATAAAAAACTCAATTTCTTTCTCTATGAAATGAAAATAAACCTATCTCATTAGATTATTGTGAGGATAAAAGGAGATAATACACATAAAACATTTAAAACTGTGCCTACAAGGTCAGAATAAATACTACCTAATTTTTGCTCTTTTTCTTCTACTTCATCATCATCATCACCACTACTATCTTAATTTGGGCCCTCATCATCTCTTTCCTGCATTATCACAATAATCTTTAAAATGTTCTCTGGTCTTACTCTCCTGAAATCCTTTGTTGTCATAGCCAACAGTAATTACTGAAAATTCGTTCCAAGTGTTTTATATCCTTAAGTCAGCAGCTCCCCACTGCAGATAAAGCTCAAGCTCTTTCACACAGTGAGCCATAATGACCATGCTCCTGCCTAACTTCCCAATTGTCTCCTGCTGCTCCCTAACTCGAATTTTCAAGCTGCTTTCTTTCTTGCTCTTCCATACCCTTGAGCTGATGCTATTCATTTTTACTTGAATGTTCTTTGTTTGAGTGCTCTTTGCTGTCCTCTAGTTTATGGCTTCTTCATTCTCAGGGACTTCCCTATTCTATAGGATTTTATCTTCCATGAAACTTTCCCTGAACCCATCACTTTACTGGGCACTTTTCCCGGTAATTCCCACAGTACACTGCATTTCTATCTCATGCACATCCATGTGTTACAATCATCTGCCCATGTTCCTGCCTATTACTGCTAACCTCAAGAGGGCGGGGCCTATGTGTGCCTTACACGTAGGGGACACAACACAGGATGTTTTGCTACAGACCTATATTTTACCTTCTCCGTGTAATGTTCCCTTCTGAGAGGAATGTGCCTGTTCCTATGAAAGGTGAACCCTTCCATTTGTGCTCTGGATGCCAATCACTCAGCTCTGCCCCTTCAGCAATATACATTTGTCAATTTGTTGCCATCGATAATCCCACAGAAGTTAGTATGGAAAAACGGAAAGGAGTAGGACTGGGAGGAGAACAGATATGCACAGTAACCACGTTTAGGGTTATGGTCTTAATAATCTGATGCCCCTGAGAAGGTTTAGCCAGCATGGTACCCTGGGCTTTGATTCTAGTGCTTTCCTCAGGCAGACATACTAAGCAATATTAATCCCTCGATGAACTACAATGGCAGGACAGACACCTGTGGAAATACACCTCACCATACTTGCGGGTTGGCACCTATGTAGCCTTGACAAAGGAAGCAGCCTACTACCTCACCTTTTTCCCAGTGAGAACAGCCACACCACCATTTTCAATGTGAGGCAGGTCTTGAGCGGACACATAGAAAGAAGGTGGCTGGAAATATATGCTGTATGGAAAAGAAGGGGAAAATGTTATAAGCACCCAGAACTGCTATAGGTTTCCCCTATATCATTGGTAAAATTATGTCCATCATGAAAAAAATGGAGGAACATTTTCCAGAGTTAGTCTCTGGGACTCTTTTTTTTTTTTTGGTTTTTTTTGTTTGTTTGTTTTTTGTCTTTTTTTTGTGGTGCCGGGGATTGAACTCAGGGCCTTGTGCTTGCAAGGCAAGCACTCTAATCACTGAGCTAAATCCCCAGCCCCTCTCTGGAACTAACTCTTGGTTGTGACTTGCTTATATAGAGGTATTCTGGATCAGTGGTTCTAAACTGGGTGTGAGGTTGCCGCCAGAGGACATCTGGTAATGTCTGGAGACATTCTTGGTTGCAATGATATGGGTAGGGATGCTGCTGATATTTAGTGGGTAGAAGCCAGAGATGCTTCTAAATAGTCTATGATGTGAAGCCAGGTGTGGCAGTGCACGCCTGTGATCCCAGCACTCAGGAGATTGAGGCACAAGGATTACCCCGAGTTTGAGGCCGGCCTGGACTACATAATGAGTTCAGGAACGGCCTGAAATACATAGTGAGAGCCTGTGTCAAAACAAACAGAAGTCCAAATAGCCTATGATGCACTGGACAGTGCCATCCCCCACAAAATATTGTTCTGCCCCAAATGTCAATCAATGGTGCTGAGGCCAAGAAACCTGGCTCTAGATGTAGGATCATTTCAAAGAACAAGGGGGATACCCAAGGGGCTGGCATTCACATATCCACTAAAATCAGTTGTCCAGAATGGTGCTGGTCAATGGAAAACAATGTCTAGTTCCTAGATGATTCTGCTTGAAACATGCCATGCACAGTGGTGGGTGCTTGTAGCCCACCTGCTGAGGAGGCCCAGGAGGGGGACTCCTTGGGCCTAGATGTTTGAGTCCAGCCTGGGCAACATAGTAAGACCCCCATCTCGAAAAAATAAAAACACAGTTCATTATGATGTATTGGTTAAGGGGTGGCAAACTTAATTGGAAGTATGGATCCTGCTTGAAAATGGAGCATGGGGAAAAAAAAAAAGAAAGAAAATGGACCATGGTAGTGAGGCAGGTAGGTGTGTAAAGTTTAATCCCTTGTCAAAGATCACTAATGAGAAAAAACTTAAAGCCAAAGAACATGGTACTAGAATTGAGAGATTGTGTGTGTGTGTGTGTGTGTGTGTGTGTGTGTGTGGTAAGCAGAACCTATTTTTCTTCTTCTCTTTTACAAATTAGTAAATATTTATAATACATAATACATACATTCATCAAGGGGAACTGGTACATAAACATATTGCATTTTTATCCTTTTTACTTCCCCTTCCTCTCACCTTCTGTGTCCCTCAATCCCCTGATCCCCTTCCTATAGCCACAAAGTCTATCTCCCTGTTGGAACTGAGATATAAGGAGTCCTTAAAAGGAAAAGGCTTCTAGATCCGTACCTCTAAGTCTTCTATGCAAACATTCTGATAAAGCGGGTCTTCCTTAGGTCTTCCCACTCTACACTCACAATTCTGAATGCCTGCTAGGGTGTCAAAGAAAGTGCCATTAAACAGTTTCTTTTGCTTTTATGAGGCACGTCCCGGCAAGCATAAAGAACAACACAGGCCAAGCTGATCTTCATCAGAGAAGTCTAATCTAAAGGTCCCGAAAAAAGAAGTATTAGTATTTCAGAGGCCAACATTACACTGCCATTGTTGGTAGATCTAGAAACAGAATCCAGAATGCTCTTTGCAGCTTGCTGCCTCTCAGCTGACTAAGTGGATATCATAGTGGACTCCAGCGTACAGCCAAGTTGTCCTTCCTATTATTTGTACATGGTCTATGGCAAAATCTTAACCTATTCCCTGTGCTCAGATGAAACTGATAGTCAGGCCCATTTTACAAGAGCAAATATACCTTCTCTCTTTTCCATTCCACTGTCTGAATCGCAGTGTCTTCGTGACATCTGGATCATCTGAAAACCAGAGTTCTTTTGAAAGAGGGGGTCGCATGTATGGCAGTTCAGGATCTTCAGACACAATCAGTACCTTGAAACAGAAGAATAACAACGCTAATCAGAGCCAAGTCATTTAAAAAGAGGCAAATGTCAGCGTGTTCACTTAGTTAAGTGCTTGTAGACTCCATCTAGGTGCCAGGCAACATAACGTGCACCTTACTTACCCTGGCCCCAGGATCCCGAGCCCTGATGGATCTGGCTGCAGCAAAAGCAGCAGTGCCTCCACCGATGAGCAGGAAAGGAACATGACTTGGTACCCTGACTTGAGGAACTGGTGGCTCTCCTTTTGGAGCTGTAAGCAACAGCCAGAGATGGTAAATCTTCTTTAAGGCTTAGATAACTCCTTGTCACTATTTTAACAACTGGCTGGAGCTGGGCATGGTGGTGCACACCTGTAATCCCAGCACTCTGGAGGCTGAGGCAAGAGGATTGCTGCAAGTTTGAGGCCAGCCTGGGCTACATATTGAGTTCAAGGCCAGCCTGAACTACATAGTGAGACCCCCGTCTCAAAAAATAAAAAAGCAGGGGTGTGTATGTTGGGGATTTAGCTCAGTGGTAGAGCGCTTTACCTAGCAAGCACAAGGCCCTGAGTTTGATCCTCAGCACCCCAAAATAAAATAAAACCAAAAATTGGCTGGGTATGGCAGCTCATGACTGTAATCCAAGCCCTCCCTTAGGAGGCTGAGGTAGGAAGATCACCACAAGTTCAAGGCCAGCCTGGGCTATATAGTAAGTTCAACCTGCCTGAACTACATAGCTAGATTCTGTCTCAAAGCAAACAAAAAAAATTGCCTTGTACTTGTCTCAATGCTTTACACAAAACAAGCAAAACACAGTACTTACACTAAGCTTAACAGGCTTGCTGGGCTGGGGGTGTAGCTCGGTGACAGCATATGCCACCACCACAAAACAACAACAACAACAACACTACTTCACAGTATCGTGATGGAAGAAGGAAGTATTCCTTTCATAAGTGAAAATACCGAAAAAAAAAAAAAAAGGGTGTGTGTGTGTGAATGAATTGCCAGTGTCATTTATTAGGTCTGTACAGAACTATAGGCTAGGCGTGGTGGCGCATGCCTGTAATCCCAGCACTCGGGAGGCCGAGGCAGGAGGATTACCATGAGTTCAAGGCCAGCTTGAACTATATAGTGAGACCCTGCCTCAAAAAAACCCCAGAAAACCCCCAAAAACAACAACAAAAAAGAACCTTACATAAATATTTAGTTATTTCTAAAATATATTAGCCAGGCATGGTGGTATAGACCTGTAACCTCAGTTTTCTGGGAGATTGAGGCAGAAAGATCATACATTTATGCCTAGGCTGGGCAACTTATTAAGACCTTGTCTCAAAAGAAACAGTAACAAATAGCCAGGAAATGCAGCTGAGTATGAAAGGCCTGTTTTTATTTATTTATTTATTTATTATTTTTTTTTTTTTGGTGGTGCCGGGGATTGAACTCAGGCCCTTGTGCTTGCAAGGCAAGCACTCTAATCACTGAGCTAATCCCCAGCCCCCGAAAGGCCTGTTTTTAATCTCTAGTATTTCAACAAAACAAAACAAGAAACAAAAACACCCTCCAAAAATGTGTGTGTGTATATGTGTCTGTGTGTATATATACCCTTCCATTAATTTTTCTGCCCTTCCCATTAATTTTTTTACTGACTGCCAGAAAAATATCAGGTTCAGTTTCACCTTTTGTTAGCAATACAGAAGGAACAAGCAGGAGGCCAAGGGGGAATTATTATTAGTGTTTGAGAATAAGACAGTGTTGTTGAAGAAAGCAATGCAAACTGTCCACCTAGAGCTGCAGGGCTTATTAAAGGATTAAGACATTCCTCTTTGAAAAACCAAGTGAATCATAGGGCATGGAAGTGATGGCGAGGACTATGTCCTTCAGGAAAACAAATACAACTTCAACAAACTCAAAACTCTAAAGACTCAAAATGGAGACCAAAACAGACCAAAAAACAGATCATAAAACAGACATCTCCAGACCATAAAACAGACCAAAACATTTTCCTCTATGAAAAAATGGCTGTCTCTTTTTCAGTAGTTTTCCTCACCAGCTTGCCTTTTAAGAATCTAATAAAAAGAATAAAAAAAGAATCTAATATAAAGAAAAGCAATCATAATCATCACTAATTTTATTCTCAAGCTCGAATGCAAGCTGAATACCTGAACAAACTTCTCCCAGCTCTGGGGCAATACTGCAGTGGCTAGAAGCTTAAAATCTCTGGTACTGTCACTTCTACAAGACACCCAGAAATCACAGCTCTCAGACCATTTATAACTCCTTTTGTGATCTCATACATAGCAAGAATAGGCTACTCACCAGATAATGCAGCTCTTCTCTGTTTCTCTTCTGGTGTCAGCCCTAACCCTGAGATTCTTTCATTATATCGTTTCTGGTCATTTTTTATAGTCTTGTAGGCCTGTAGATCCAAACACGGAGAAAGTTAATTTCACCATGCAGCTAAATCATACCATAAGTAGTATCATCTTTCAATTAAATGAGAAACTTTTGTCTACACAAGGTTAGTTCCTTTATGTTAAAATCACTAAGGCAAAGATCTTAAGAAAAAAATACTGGGTGTACACACAATTGGTGTGAAAAGATTATGCAAAAGCAGATGAAAATGTGCCAGTGCCAGATATTCTGAGGCTTTCTGTAAAGAACTCTCCTTATACTTAATTTTGAAAGTATAAAGCAACAATTTTTTATACTAATAAGTATTAGACAGGGCTAAACTTTAAATCAAGTACAGAAATGGGTTTTAGACTACTCTGGACACTAGGTGTAAAAACACTCTACCTGGCCCTTGGTAGAAGTTGGACAATATGTTTGTATGTTTTCTTGATAGACATTGCAGGTTTTGCCAGGTACTCAGATGCTTGGATACGGGGCCACCTATAGCTTCTTCTTCTTTTTCTTTTTTGGTTTTTGAGACTGGATCTTGCTGTATAGTTGAAGCTGGACTTACACTCTCTAGGTAGCCCAGGCTGGCCTTGACCTCACAGTGATCCTCCTGCATCAGCCTCCCAAATGCTGGGATTATAGGCATGTGACACGATGCCTGGCCTGTATCCTATTCTTACACGGTAACTTCTCTTTCCCCTGTTGATCTATCCTTTTCCTAAACTGAGACAGAAGGAGTCTCAGATATACTCCACAAAGATATTTACTAAAGGTCAACCAAATATTTCGCTTAAACACCTACTGCATTTCAAATATACTATGTATCTTCTCTACCCTTTCTAATTGAAGATATCTTAGCATTATGACTAGTTTGTTGTTGCTGTTTGTTTTATTACAGTACCAGAGTTTATTAGTGACTTTATTTATTATTATTATTGTATTTTTTTTTAATTTATTTTTCCAGTACTGGGGTTTGAACCAGGGGTGTTCTACCACTGAGCTATACCCCCAATCCTTTAGAATTTTTTTTTAATTTGAGAGAAGGTCTTGCTAAGTTGTCCATGCAGGACTTTTTTTTTTTTTTTTGGTCCATGCAGGACTTAAATTTATGATCATTTTTTTCTCAGCCTCAGTCCTGGGACTACAGGTATGCATCACTGCACTGGGCTATTTTTATTTTTTAAATCATATTAGGTGCCAGGAATCAAACCCAGGACTTTGTGTCTGTTAGATGAGTGCTCTACCATGGAACCATATTTTCCCAGTCCTATGAGCTATTTTTTGAAAGGTGGCAAGCAAAATGACATTTTAAATAACAACATTTTTTTATCTTTTGTACTCACAAGGTCAATACAACATATACTTAAGTGATTGTATGTCAAATAAAATCCCAGATTAGTTAACTGAAGAAAAGACAATCAGAGAAAGTATCAAAAACATATTCTAAGACTATTCCTATGATACCGCCTTAAAGGGCAGCCCATTAAGGGACATGCTACAAACCAGGGAATCTGAACTCTGAGAGTTGAGAATGACATTTATCAGCCTGGAAACATTTAACATAGTAGACAAATGGAGTAGAAAGAACTGTATGTTAAAATAAAATAGTTGCTCTTTGAATTTACCACTAAATTTATCAAATACATAGACAATTCAGTTGACATTAATTTCAGGAAGATTTTTTAAAAAAAATTCTTAGCATCAGATTACTATATATACACAAGTCTGGAATTTAATCATACTTAGTTTTAAGAAAGGGACTTTTGGGCTGGGAGTGGTGCAGCTCAGTAGTAGAGCATATACTTAGCATGCATGAGACCTGGGGTTCAATACTTGGCAGACACAAAAAAGGACTTTTGGGCTGGGGATTTAGCTCAGTGGTAGAGCGCTTGCCTAGCAAGTGCAAGGCCCTGAGTTCAATCCCCAGCACTCGTCCCCCAAAAGGGGGCTTTTACTTAAAAAGACTTCATTGGGTCAACAGAGTGAACAGAAACTAAACTGGGCCCATATCCAATGAGAATGATATCCAAAAATGGCCAAAGCCTAGCTAACACCTACCTCTCAATGGCTTTGCACATGAACAGGAGAGTAGAGGAAGAAACAGCTTGAGGCTTAGTGGGGAAAGGGTAAGAATGAAGTTCTGTGTGTACGTATATCAGCTTGTAAGCTTAATGTTCTGATGTAAAAATAAGCTGAGACATACTAAATAAAAATTCACTTTCCTCTCTGGGGCTTCTTATTCCCAGTTTGCACAGATTTCCAATTAATGACACAAATATATGTTAGATTAAGAAATTTATGAAAAATATTAGTGGAGACAACTTTTCTGAACAGATGGATATGGTGGTGCTTATTCAACTTAAGAAGTCATTCTCCAGGATGGGGATTTAGCTCAGTGGTCAGAGTGTCTGCCTCGCAAGCATAAAGCCATGAGTTCGATCCCCAGCACCAAAAAAAAAAAAAAAAAAAAAAAAAGTCATTTTCTGATTGAGGCAATGTGACCATATCAGTAGAATGACAGCCAGGGACCAAATAATCTCACTAAATATTCTTTTTTTTTGAGACAAGGTCTCACTATGTGGCTCAGGCTGGCCTTGAACTCATGGTGATTCTTCCGCCTCAGCCTCCCGAATGCGGGGATGGTAGGTGTGCGCCACCGTGCCTGGACCTCACTAAGTATTCTAAAGGCCGCTTTGGCTCTGCTCACCAAAAACTGAGACAAGACTGAGACTAGGGGATCTGCCTTTGGTGAGAGAGAGAGAGACATCGCTAACAAGGAGAAAAACTCTCAAAAAAGAAAAGAAAAAAGAAAAGCTCTCAGGTGTTCATGCTTACATCTAAGGAGCAAAAGCATTGTTCAAATTACTGTTTCTCAAACTGGGGTTGTAACCCATTAGTTGGCTGTTAAATCAGTTTGTAGGTTAACACCAGCATTAAGAAAAAAACAGAAAATACTGAAGTGTATCACAGTTAGAAGTATCACTGCTTGAAATACTGTTCTATATTTGTAGCTATATAATGGATTGCAAGATAAAATGTATTTCTTTCTGTAGGTCATAGTAACATTTTTTTAAAAGCCACAAATGCCTTTGTGAAGGGTGAAATGGAAAGAAGGTAAAGAGCTCCCAATACAGGAATTGCTATAGCAATTAGACTGAAATTAGGAACATTACCTCAAACGAGAAAAAAGTTATGGCAGGATAGTGCTAAGGACTAAATGTTCATGTCCTCTCCTAATTCATGCTGAATTCCCAGCCCCCGACGTGAAAGTATGCAGAGAAAGGCTAAATGAAATCCTAAGAGTTAGTGCTCTGGTGCCTTTTAAAGAAGAGGAAGACACCAGAGCTACCTACTAAGCTCTCCGTCCCTTCCCAACCATGTGGAGACACAGCAAGAAGGTGGCTGTCTGCAAGCCATGAAGAGAACCCTCACCAGAAACTGAAGCCTGTCTAAGCTTGATCCTGTACTTTCCAGCTTTTGCAGTCAAATGCTCTACCACTGAGCTATACCCCCAACTTTCCAGCTTTTGGAACTATGAGAAAATAAACTTTTGGTGTTTAAGCCACTCTGTCTCTGGTATTTTGTTATGACAGTCCAAGGAAATAATATAAACACTAAACAATTTTTAGCCATATCTCACCAAATCTGGATGCTGATTTTAACTTAACATTTCTCTTGAGAATAATACTAATTTCAGAGAAAAACAAAACAAACAAAAAACCTCAAGCTACCTCATATCAAGTTTTCAACAATTTAAAACCTGAAACAAAAATGTACAGCTGAGTGTGGTGATGCCTGCCTATAATCCCAGTACTGTGGGAGGCTGTGGCAGGAGGATCACAAGTTTGAGCCCAGCCTGGGTAATTTAGCAAGACACTGTTCCAAAATAAAAAAACAGAAAAGGTCTTGAGACATAGCTCAGTGTGAAGGTACTGGGTTCAACCCCCAGCATGAAAAAAACAAAACAAAACAAAGTTTAAAAAAGCGTAGTTTGACAACAGTTGTATGTAGACAAAAGCTTATCATTTATCCTGGAGCCAATACAACATAATAGCTTTATTACCACCAGTGTTGGACAAACACAGAGGGCAATGAGGCATTTAACTGAATGGCTTGAGAGGAACTTGTTCTTCTTAGATATTTCTAAGACAGGAGAAAGCAACAGTGACTGGCCCTGTCTTGTGGCTTGGCATCAAGAGAATTTGCATGGCCAGCTCTGTGGAGGCCATCCAACTCTGGTATGGCAACACAAACCAGAACTCTGCTTAACGGGTTACCACTGTAACAAACGTATCTAATATAAACACTTTACATCTATTTCTGAATGAGTGGGATAGAACTGATGGGAAAAGCTGAGAGAGACATGAAATGGAAGAGTTAGGGCTCAGAGGGTAATATCTGAGTCATGAATGAGAGGCACTCAAGAGAGCAATCTATGTGAATGCGTTAGCTTGCACCGCTTCAGCCACCAGTTTGACCAAATAAAGATTACAAAAGGGACACTGCCAAATGAGCTCAATCTGAAGCAGAGGCTGTGGCTGGGGGCCTGGGAGAACGCTGCAGTTTCCGTGGCATTTGAACCTCCTCAGAAGCATTCAATAAAATGCCTTTGTACAGTCAAAGTGGACTGATTGCTTCCCACAAAACACAAAAATTACATTTTACCTAAAATGATTCAAAGTGAATGATGCTTAAGTTACCTTATTTGCTTATTCAACATTTACTCTTTCAGACTGTCTTGTTAGATATGCAGCACTGAAGCACAATAAATTTAGCATAAGAAATACAAAATTGGCAAAAGCTTCAAAGAAAGGGTTGATGATGAAGATTTGGCTTTAAATTTATATTTTAGATCTATCTGGTAGGACTTCAATAATTTGAAGAATGAGATTTGAGGACTCTAGTAGTGACTGACAATGTCCCTTCAATAAACACCTAGAGAAAGTACATGCTGTGAATGTTTTTCTATATTCTAATGGATCAAGTGTTCATTAGTGCCATGGTCTCACCCACCCTACCCCAAAATATATTTTAGTGGAATCATCTTACATAATACACTCCTGCCCCAGTGACTGTTGCTCCTATAATTAAGAAGTATACTAGTCTGCTGCCATCTTTCCCAGAAGCACCTGTAGACGCTAGTGATCTAGAAGGGAATCCTAGGTGAAGGCACTGCACAACTGTAGGTGAAGATAAGACCAGGAAAGAAACAAAAGGAAATAGAAAAAGCACTAAGTATTAATGAAGAAATATTCAATAGAAAGGCAGGGAAGCATTTTTGGTTACTCTGTGCAATAAAGGGAAAACGCTGCTTCAGGATTGGAGAATGTATCTTCTGTCAAAGTACGTTATCAGACAGATCTCATCTATTTCCGACTCTGATTTGGTTGACAACAAGCAAGAGCTACTTATTCTTCTTTTACATTTGGGAGTCAGGTCAGGATACGAGGATATAGGTAACTTTAAATATTTGCAAGTCCCCTACCTTAACCTAGTGACCAAGGAATAAAGAGAGGTTCACTCTCTTACTGATGGAGAAAGACCTAGTACTGAAATGGCTTTCAATCATTTGCTAGCGCTAAGTAAAATACAGCTTTCTTCAATCAAGGTGTTAGAGGGTGTTACCAGAGTTGGATCATTCAACCCTACAGGATCCAACTATAGACTGATCTGCTTAGTCTCAGTAAGCCCTGCCAAATTAAAACAAACAAACAAACAAACAAACAAAAAAACAACCCATAGAATAATTCTTCTGTGACCTGCTAAACTGATCAGAGTTCGGCTATGGAGATACAATCGTGCTAATACTATGCAGCAATTAAACAGCGTATTTCTCACCTTACACAAATTCCATTCTAAAAGCGGAGATACTAGGCCTGCTTCTATAATTTAGTCTTTGGAAGAGACTCAGGGAGTCTCTTTTCCTTTTAGGAATGCTTAATATTTTTGATTGAAGGCTGTTGCTGTTGCTGTTTTTTATTAATGTAAATTTCAAGCTGAGGAAGAAGTAAAATATTTGACAAATGGGTCAAAATCAAATATTGTGCTAAGGAGCTGCAAGGAATTTTGACTTTATTCATGCATTAGTTAGTGTGTCACGTCCAAGAGAACAGGTACAATTTTTTAAGTTAGTCAAATCTAAGAAAACACAGTGGCTTTCAAGAATAAAAAGACAAGTTAAAAGAGCAGAGGTCAATCCACATGAGATTAAACTTCAGTCATTCCCAAATAGGCTCCCACAGGATATTAGACAGTAGGCACTTTAAAGAAAGCTTTTGGGAAAATTTTTCTAAAGGAGAAAGGGGAATTAGTTCCAAAAGTTTTAAAACAGAGTAATGCTGAATCTACCAGTGGGAGCTGTTTAGCAGCTTCTCTGCACAAGCTGCTTTTCTACTTACATATGCACCAGCTCCTATTGTTGATAAGCCCACAATAAGGACTAACACAGAATTATCCATTTTGCCCCCTGATGCACCAGAGCTAGCCATTGGTCGTGTCATCTGGAGTTCTAGTGGAACATGCCATCGCTGGAACAAGTTGCCTAAAGGAACACAATTTATTAAAAGACACACACACATAAAAATACAATAGTTAATACATGTTCAATATTAAAGGTCAATGCATTGTAGAAGTAGACTTACTGCACAGTGGGCTGCATGGTGTTCACTGTTCCGTGAACAAAACCAAATAGAACTAAAATTGTACATACAAGTACTACAGATAATCTGAATGTACACTCTTAAACTGCTGGAGTTCTGGGCTGCTGCTTGCTGCCTTCTGCCTGCCCTGCCACGCCACCCTGCCTTGGAGCCAGCCAACTATGGACTGAAACCTCTATACACTATAAGCAAAAATAAACCTTTCCTCTTAAAAAAAATTGCTGGAATTTTAATTTAATGCTGCCCAGTGAGGAAATCTGTAGCTTCCAGAAAAGTTCATGAAAAACATATGAGAAGTTCATCAAATACCTCTCCCTCAACATCTTCACTATCAATGAAGTAAACACAGATAGTTGACTGACTAGGTAGGTAGAGTCGTCTCTCAATATCTGCTGGGGATCCTCAAATCTCTTATATGCAACCATGTAGTGTTCGTATATACACACCCCCTCATATATTTTAAACTCTCTCTAGATTACTTATCATGTCTAATACAATGTAAATAGTTGCTATACTATATTATTTAAGGAATAACGACAAGGAAAAAGCCTGTACACATTCAGTACTGACACAATTTGGGGGGGTGGTGCTGGGGATCGAACTCAGAGCCTTGCACTTGCTATGCAAGCGCTCTACCACTGAGCTAAATCCCCAACACCCTGACACAATTTTTTGGTCCATGATTGGTTGAATCCATGAGTAGAGGGTGACAACTGTACAAAAAGAAACATAGGATATTGGAGACATTATGGTGACTATTTCAGGAGTAATTAAATGGTTCAAACCTTGCACGTTTAAAACCCTGCAATACAATCTAACTTGAACACAGTTCAGCCTTGTGCAAAAGACATGTCAAAGTTCAGAAAGAAATCATTAAAAAAAATTTTGTAAATGAGTTTATCTCCTCCCAAAACTGAAGAATTTCAAACAAAATATTTTCTAAAATAACAAAATTTAAAGTGTCCACCCATGACTTGGCTCTTACCTCCTCCAAAATAATACAAGACTATTTTCATGCAAGACTACGAAGATCTATGTAATGATCTGATGATCCTAACACTCGCATATGGAGATCCTAAGACTTCCACAGATTTCTTTCTTCAAGAGGATGCTGACATTTTCAGATGCAGGTAGGTCTTAGTACCTTTCCTGTCATTTGTCCTCATGAATGGTGACTATTGATCTAGAGCAGCAATTTTGTTTTCGTAAGGACCATATTTTCAGTGTTGTAGGCCAGCCAGTCTCTGCTGAAACTGCTCAATTCTGCCAGTGTTGCAGAAAGGCAGTCCCAGACAATATGCACACAGCTATGTTCCAACAAAATTTTATTTATGGACACCAAAATTTGAATCATATATACTTCTTATGTATCACAAATACTAGTCTGGTTGTTGCCCTCTCTTCCTCCTGCACTGAGGATTGAACCCAGGGACTTCACACTGAGCTATACCTTCAGCTCTTTTTAATTTTTTGAGACAGGGTCTTGCTAAGTCATTAAATTAGTTGCCCCCGCAGGGCTCCAACTAGAGATTTTCCTGCTTTAGCCTCCCAAGTGCTTAGACTACAGGCATGTACAACTATGCCCAGCAAGTACTAATATTACTGTTTTTCAAAGATTTAAAAAATGGAAAAACTGCTCAGTATGATGGTGCAGGTCTGTAATCCTAGCACTCTGGGAAGATGAGGCAGGAGGATGACAAGCTTGAGCCCCAACCGGACAACTCAGCAAGACCATGTCTCAAAATTAAAAAATAAAAAAAGGCTGGGGACTAACTCCATGTGAAAGCCCTTGGGTTCAATCCCTACCACCACCAAACAAACAAACAAACAAAAAATCACTTCAGGTTGAGAGACACAGAAAAGCAGGAGGCAACTGACTAGGTTTAGCCTATAGAGTAGTAGTTCTCAAACAGGAAAGTATGTCAGAAACCCTTGGAGGGTTTGTTTTAAAATGTAGGTATCCAGGTCCCACCACCAGAGTTTCCGAATCAGTAAATCTTAGAAGAGTCTCACAATCTTCATTTCATTTTTTTTTAATTTTTAAAAATGTTATTATAGCCAGATGTGGCGGCACACACCTAGAATCCCAGAACTCAGGAGGCTGAGACAGGAGGACTGCCATGAATTCGAGGCCAGCCAGGGCTACATGGTGAGTTAAAGACCAGCCTGAACTACATAGTGAGACCCTGTCTCAAAAAAACCAAAACAAAACAAAACAAAAGTTATTAGTACATGTTCACAATACATGATTAAATTCTTTGTGGGGAGCTGGTACAGGAACATAACACATCTTCATTCTTGTTACTTCCCCTGCCCCCCCCAATTTGTATTTCTAACAAGCTCCTAGGAAGTGGTGGAGAACCTATGGCACATGTGCCACAGCAGGCCTTTTGTACCACTGAATGCTCCAGAAGGTTCACCACCACTGTCCTCAGTCACGATGCTGGTAGGGGAGGGGGGAACCATACTTTAAGAACTACTGCCACTGGCTGGTAGATGCATTCCTATCCTGACTAGGCTTCAAAAGACACAGAGAACAGGCCCTGGTATGGTAGCATCCCATATACACTTGTAGAGATTAAAAATAGGGACATTTACCCCATGTTTTCACAGTGTCAGGGCACAGAGGTGAAAACACAAGCCCAAGCACAGGCCTGTAGCCTCTATCTCAAATTCTTGGGACCATATGTATTTGAGAACTGAGAATTGTGTGGTTTTAAGTATACTATATAGTGCATGTGGCATATAGTGACACCTGGCACTGTTAGGGGCAGCAAGCTAGAGTCAAACACATTAGTATGTCTATGATCAATTACAGGTGGGATTTTAAAAATTTTAAGTAGCTTCTTTCCAATTCAGGTCAAGTTTTATACTAGTGAATGAAGTACAAATACTTTCACAGTCATATTTCAATTTCTGAATTCTAACAGACTTTGGACCTACATTGTTAGGAAAGCCAAAAAAAATATTTTTTCATATCTTACCTGTTTTAGAATCCTTCATCACCACATAAAGTAAAATAGTTTATACTTGGAAATAACAAACTATGAAAATAAAAATACGAAAGGAGGAGCAGCTTATATCAATCTGGAGAAGTTTTTGATTTTCAGAAGCCCATAAAAATGATGAAACATCAGAAGTAGAAATGGGTAACTCTCAGAGCTTAGAAAAAATGAAACTGGTTAAAAAAAAAAGTTCCACATGGTTAAGCTTAGTTCAGTGAATTTAGTTTGACCCCATCTCCAGCCCAGGTTCATCTATGAAGATAAATGTTTTTTTAAAAAAAAATTCTGGGTAGACGTGGTGGCACACACCTGTAATCCCAGCACTTGGGAGGCTGAGGCAGGAGGATCATCATGACTTTGAGGTCAGCCTGAACTACATAGAGAGACCGTCTCAAAAAAATTAGTTAATTAATTTTGTTTATACTTCTAGAAGACCCATAAACATATATCCAATAACAAATTTGTTTTAGCTGGGTGTGGTGGTGTATGCCTCTAGTCTCAGCACTCAGGAGGCTGAGGCAGGATTACAAATTCAAGGCTGGCCTAGAATACATGAGACTCTGTCTCAAAGGAACAAACAAAAACCTTTGTAACTTTGTTTTAATTTAACACTGATAATGTTTATTCAGTTTTTACCTGCCTTTTACAAACTGACAAAAGTAAATACAGACTGGGGAAAGTTCAGCAGCTTTTGCCTTGATTTGCCCCCAAAGGAAAAAAGATACTTACAAATATGTTGGCTTTAAAAGAAGTAGTGGGTACACATTTAAATTACTGCTTGAACAGATATGTAATACAGGACTATTATTAACTAACCAACTTTCTACATACCTAAAATGACTTTAATTTTGTACAAAGTACGAAGGTTAAGTATTGTATAGATGTTTATATTTCCCCTCCAATTTTCTATTACATATAAAATTACTCCCATGCCTTTCTCTCTATAGTTTCAAAGCTTTAGGAAATTTGCCATGACTGAAACATGCCTTTTCATTTGTTTTTCTAAGTGGGAAAAGCTGACTTCCTCCTTGACTTCTTGTTATTGTACCCGTTTACTTCAAATTTTCTGTAGTTGAACTGCACATATACAGGCCAAATTTTCTTCCTCGCTCTTGGGATTCAGTTCCCAATAAGCCAATCTGCTCTGTGTAACAGTGCCCGATACACAGTAAGTATTTGCTCAGTAAATATATGTTGAATTAGTGAATGAAAGAAACAGAAATTCCTCCTAATTCTACTGATATTGACTGAACATTTTGAAGAATTCTTTGCAAAGACATTTTAGCCAGATCCCATTTATTTCAGGTTGCTTAATAACAGTGACTTCAAATACCACAGACTAGCATTAGAATAGTACCTAAACCAGCAAGCTCATTTCTGTATGTTTCTCTAACTTTCATAAACTCTTGTTTTTCAATACTCTCAGGAGACTTTTTCTAGGAAGGCATCCACACATTAAGGAACCCTAAATGGTTAAGAGGTCTATATGTTCCTGAGCATCAAACTGGTTTTTCCAACATGGATAAAACCCAGAGCAGGACAAGCCTACATAGTGTGTGTCCACTGTAGCTAGATGCCTCATTTTTGGTTTTTGTTTGTCGCCTGCCCCTGCCCGTACTGGGGATTGAACCCAGGGCTTTTGTGCTGGGCTATAGCCCCAGCCATTAATTTTTATTTTTATTTTGAGACAGAGTCCTGATAAGTCACTAAATTGCTCAGGCTGGCCTCAAACTTGCAATCATCCTGCCTCAGCCTCCCAGAGTGCTCAAATTACAGGTGTGTGTCACCATGCCTGGCTAGATCCCTCCGCAAGGAACCCAACAACTATTTAACTTTATCACCCCCCCCTTTTTTTTTTGGTGGTGCTGGGGATCGAACTCAGGGCCTTGTGCTTGCAGGGCAAGCACTCTAACCACTGAGCTAAATCCTCAGCCCTATCACCCCTTTTTAAAGTATCATCCTTGCTGGAATTTTATAAGAAACAGAGTTGGTAATAACTATAGTACAGTGTGAACCACGCTGACGAAGGCACAAAAGGAAAAAAAATGATTTCGACAACACAAAAAAGAAATTTAATTATATTCTGCAAGGTCCTTCACAGTACTAGGATTCAGCCGCTAAGAATTTACCATGTGCCAGAGAGTACAAGACACTGAAGACACAAACACAAATAGGACATAATCCCTGTCATTAGGTAGTGTATAGTTTAGGAGAGGAAATGGCTGCTGCTACTTTGAATATAAGAAAATGAGCTTCACACACACACATACGCACACACACACACACAATTACAAGAGTCTCACGATTGCTCACTTTGGTTTTTTAATCCTTAGGCTAGTGGGATAAAAGGGAAAGTCACTACTTATCCAAAACAATATTTCTAAACAAAACAAAACAAAAAAAACACTATTTCCCAAACTTGCCTGACCACGTGAATTACATCAGGGGCTTATGGCCTCCCAGAACTGCCTCCTGGAAAGTCTCATTCATTCTTATTCTCAGTCTCACAAGCCTTTCCTGGAACTCCTCAGATAAGTTCGAGTTCTGTTCTCCACTCAATCCATGTAACAAGGCAACTTTCGGAAAAAGACTAAAAGCTAGTGAGACATGCAGCAACTCCATCAAAAAGCTTGAAAATTTCTAGAAAATCTAATTTATTAACCCATTACAGAAAAGGTTGACTTGTCAAAGATTTTCTTGAGCAAAGCAAAGCCTTATCTAAGCAGAAAGAGTGGAAGAAACACTCTTCCTCTAGGCTTCCAAAAAAGTGTCATTTGGCAGAGAACACGAAGCTAGGATTATAACTCACAAGGAGTGCAGTTTCCTCTTTAAAGAGAATTCCAAAGAGAAAAACATTCAAACGTTTGAACCTCAGGTCAGGGAGTTGGTGATCAGTTTGATCACATGGGCAGTGAAATGTGTGATGACCAAATAAAATACTACAGAGCAAAAAATATCTATTACCTAACCCATCTGCTCCTCAGTGCTGAATTCAGACAGGGGTCCTAACTAGTTACTTTTAATCATCTCTGGAAGAAGGCAGAGCAACTAAGTAACTAACGTGGAACAAATAGTAGCTATTGTGGTTTTATGGCAAAAGGCAACATATAATGGAAAGGAACCTGACAATGGTGAGAGATGTGGATGAGACAGTTTCAAGGGAGGTTTAAAGTCTGTCAAACCAAGCAAAATTTTTAAAAAATTTAACATGTGAAAAATGAAAAACAACCAATAATCTGACAAAGAACTGGGGAAGGGAGGGGAAACAGTTATAAACCTTGCCTCTTACTTAGCTCTACAAAAACATGGCAGATGCTACAATGTGAAAAAGAAATCGGATTTTTTTTTTTTTTTGAGATAGGGTCATGCTAGGTAGCCCAGGCTGGTCCCAAACTCATGGTAGTCCTCCTGCCTCAGCCTGGGATTACAATTGTGTGCCACCATGGGTGGCCAGAAGTCAAATTAAAAGCAAAGCAATTGGTAATGAAGCCACAAAAGAGTTAATTCCTAAAACAAGAGAATTGTAATGTAATTTTGAAATTGTAAACTATCCCTACCCATTTTTAAAGGCTTGTGGTGTCATACCTTGGTGCACAGCCAAAAGACAAAGAATAGGTGTGTACAAAGAGACAGGTGGATTTGTTAGGAAGTCAGAATATTTTCTACAGTAGACTGACTTCAAACAAAGCCATGCGATGGAAAAAAAAACACTTGGGTCTGTATTTTTCAGCAGTTCTAATATTACCAACCATATTGACATGTCTAATAAATCAATTTAACTTTGCAAATGTATATTTAATTTGTGAAACCTTTGGTCAGATTTAATGCTGGTAAAAGCTGTGAGTATTAAGCAAAATAAGTACAATACATAACATTAGCAAGGGCAATGTGGATGAAAATCTTCAGGTTATCCGAATTTTTGTGTAAATTTCTGTGCAATTTACATAGAGCACCATCATTTTGATGCACAAAACCCACAGAAATGATAGCCATTGATGGTGCACTCTTTTAAAATATCAGGTAGAGAGGTTTTCAAATTCCAAGGGCAATGTGTCCTAGGACATAACTCAGTCGCACCTATCAGGAAACATTTTGGCTCAAAGAAACTAGAAAAATTGTTCAAATGCATATTAAAACCCAACCAATCCAAGGGAAATTTTTTCCGCTTTTTATTTTAGAAGGTGTTTCCACATTGTAAAGCCTCAAGGATAACTTTTTGTTTTGTTTTGTTTGAGACAGGGTCTTGCTACTTATGTTTGGTAGTTCAGGCTGGCTTTGAACTCAATGCAATCCTCCTGCCTCAGCCTCCCAAGTGCTGGGATTATGGGTGTGTGCCACCACATCCATCTTCAAGGATAATTTTGGATACTGCAAATTCCAATGCCCTCATTCAAAAACTATAGATAAAAATATACCTTTTGCTGGGCGTGGTGGTGCACGCCTGTAATCCCAGCACTTGGAAGGCTGAGGCAGGAGTATCACCTAGAGTTTGAGGCCAGCATGAGCTACATAGTGAGCTAAAGGCCAGCCCAAACTACAGGGCAAGACCCTGTCTCAGAAAACAAAACAAAACAAAAAAAGCACCTCTTAAAAATAGATCATTCATTATGTCCATAAAGTTATACAGATTTTTAAATAAGTAGGCTCAAACCGTGTTCTGACAAATTCATAGATTATCTGATGCACAATGGGCTAATTACTGAGAAAGGAACTTAATTCATTCTTAACTTTGAGGGCAAATTTTAGGAAGTAGGGTGGAGTGGTACCAAGAGGATTAGGAGCCTAGAGATTAGCAAATTATCCTTAGCTCCGCCTATTAATTATATGCCCTTGAGCAAGTAATTTCACCTCTCTGTGCCTCAATTTATTATCCACAAAATGAGTGGGCTGAATTTTACCACAAATCCCTTGCAGCTCTAAAGTTTGATGAAATCACTCATGGGGGGCAAATAAAACGTATTCTGCACTGAAGTGTTAAAGACCACCAAGATCCTCATTTACAGAAGAAACTTAGGCGTAGGACTTAAATGTCCGGTTTAAAGTATCACAACCAGTAAATGGCAAAGTCTACTCGACCTCATTGCTTTAAAAAGGCGAGGTGGGGGGGTAGCAGAGAGGCGGCGACGGGCAGTATGGGGAGGCCAGTCGTTCTATTACCCAGAACTGCGAACCCTCCCAGGAAAAGGCCTCGAGTAGACTATTGGGTTCAATCTCTTGAAGGTCAGGTCAACACGGCTGTGCCGACTCGTGGGCTCGCAAATTCAGGGTTTGTATCCCGCCAATTCGCAATTCACGCGACTGTGAGTGTAAGAGTTACGAGGGGTGGGGGAGCGCTGCGAGGGAGCCCAGGGCACCCAGGCCCTTGGACGTCGAGGTGGGGATTGCCCGGGATGGGTCAGTCAGTCACCTGGGAGCCGGTTCCTCTGCCTCGGGCTTCGGACGCACACTGTCCGCACAAAGGGCACCATTTTCTGCTTGAAAGCACCTGCCGCAAGGCCTCCACACCGGAACATCTCCGCCACCGCTACTCCGGACCTCCTCCTCCTGCCTTTTCTTCTCCCGTACAGACGGGTCAAACACCAGGGTCTAGGGCCCGATCCTCACCTCCCCCCCTCCACGCACACTACGCAGGCTCCTCCTCCCCGCTCCGGGCGGACATTGGACAGGGAAGCCGGCCTGCTAGAGCAGGTCATGGGGAACTGCGACCGGAGGCTTACTGCGCAGGCGTGCCACTCAGCACTGCATTGCGATTGGTCCCCACAGTGAGAGGACTGGCGCATGCGCTTATTTGTTGCAAGCTTGGCAGTGAATGCCGGTCTGCTCGAGTTAGCAAGTTTGAGGGAGTTGGTGACTGTGCGTCGGGATGAGCAAGTTTGGATAACTGTCCGAAGAGAGAGCCGTGGAGCCGCTAGGCCTGGAGGCCGAGGTTGGGGCTGCCGCTGCGTCGGTGACGGGAACTGATAACAGCACTTCATAAAGCGAGACCCCAGAACTGCACGTTTTTTCCTGTCCTAGGCCACTGGTTACTAGGTACATACTCAAGCCTTCCCATTCTTTCGCCGTGCTCCACTTCCAGGCTTTCCGCGGCTCCGAGTGGGGGCGCCTGTCTTCCAGGCCCGGAATGTACTTCCATCCTTTTACCAGTTTCTGGCACTTCCCACCCAGCCCGTTTCAGGCTCCAGTGATCCTTCGGCGGTCTTTTTCACCGTCTCACTTGTGTGGTGTGCGATTGTAGGTTCTAGGTGCTGTACCAAGGGCTGCGAATAGCCTCATGCTACTGGAGATCAAGATGCCGGCCGAAAGTTAGTGCTTCACACACTTCCGTGGGAAAAATCCGAAGCTGGATGTCCAGGGTTGTGGGAGGAGTAGGGTGAGGAGCTGAGTGTAAGTATTTTGATTCTGCGAAATGTTACTTAAATTCGAAATAATTTTTTGGCTGTGGGCAGACCATATTCCTTTTTCAAAGAACTGAATTACATAGTCATTTAATATGTATTTTGTTTTTTGTTTTTAGCAACTACCACTTGAACTGTACTGTGAACAGGGTTCTTGAGGATGTGAAAAGTATAAGAAGGGGTCACAGGGGGCTGGGGATTTAGCTCAGTGGTAGAGCACTTTCCTAGCAAGCGTAAGACCTGAGTTGGATCCCCAGTACACACACACACAAAAGGTTCACAGCCTAGTTGGGGAGATGACAAATACTGGTCATTCAAATATCTGTCACAGTGCCAGAGAACTCAAATAGTGGAGGGAGAAGAATAGTATTTCAGATGGTGAATATATCGGGTTAAGTGGTTAAGCATCTTGACCTTGGATCCAGACTAGTCCAGGTTGAATCCTAGCTGCCACTTCGGCAAGTCATTTAACTACTTCACTTTCCTGTCTACCAGTCTCACAGGGGTGTTAGGAAGACTAAATGAGCCATTACTGTATCTGAAGCAGAAGGACTGTGAGTTTGAGCCCAGCTAGGGCAATTTAGGGACTTACTGAGACCCTGTCTCAAAACTTTATTTTATTTTTTGAGACAAGGTTTTTCTATGTGGTTCACCCCGGCCTTGAACTCACTATGTAGTCCATGCCGGCCTCTATCTCACGCTGATCCTCCTGCCTCAGCCTCCCAAATGCTGGGATTACAAGTGTAATTCCATCATGCCTGGCTCTCAAAATTTTTAAAGAAGGGCTGGGAATGTAGTTCACTGTGAAGGCTCTGGGTTTTTGGCCCAGTACCAAACCAAACCAAACAAAATACAAGTGCTCGCTTCAGCAGCACATACACCAAACGGAATACACACACAAAACAAAACTAAAAAATTACTTGCATTGTTTGTAAAGTGTCTTACAACAAGCACCTTGCTATTTGCTAAAATTCCTGGAAGTATAAAAGACAAAATCCAGGAAGTATTGCTAAGAACAATTAAGTATGGGGGGTAGATTCGAACTGCCAAAATGAGTTTGGCTCTAATCTTGTAGGTGATGAAGTTACTTTTTTCTTTTCTTGCTGGGATGGGAGTAGAGAATGAAGCTATAGTTTTAGGAAGTTGAACCTAGGAAGCAATCCTTTTTGGGTGAAAATGATACAAGGTTCTCTTACCCATTTGGCAAAATAGATCATTGTTCAGAAGTGCAGGTAATGGATAATATTTTATGTAGAGTTGCTTCAGGGGACAAATACTGAAAATATCAATTCTAGAGTAAGGTAAAATTATTTATATTTATTTAGTATTTTAGTATATGTGCTGCCGAAGCAAGCACATTTATTTGGTATCTTTTTTTTTTTTCTTAAAGGCCTTACTGACATTGCTGTGTATTGATAGTTTTAAAAACCAAGAGCAGTCAGGCATGATGGCCATCAACCTATAATCCTGCCACTTGGGAGGCTGACACAGGAGGATCGCTGTGAGTTCAAGGGCAGCCTGGGATAAATACATAACAAGACCCTGTCTCCAAAAAAATTTTAAAACATAAGAACCAGTAACATACGTGGATGAATGAGGTAGAAAAATCACTTGAGCTCAGGAGTTCAGGGCCAGCCTGAGCAACATAAGGAGACCCTGCAACAACAGCAACAGTAACAAGATCATACACTAGTAACAAACATGGATCGATTAGATACAAAGTCGATTTTATCTGTTGGTAGAAGAGGCTTTGGAAAACACTGTTAAAATCATGACAACCTGGTACCTGTGAAATGATGCACATATTTGAAAGAATTTAATGATGCACAATTTAAGAATTTAAAAGACATTGTAAAGCACATTTCATTTTTTTGCAGTAGGTGCATTGAGATGGTCTTCTCATTCTTTTAATTAAAATTATATTTTATCTTTTTTTGTAAAAAAATATACTGTACTCATCAAACTAATTCCAAAAATATAAGTGGACCCCCCCATTTCACCCCACAGAGATAATATAGACTTTTTATTAGGGCAAGGAGTCCATTTTGAAATATCCCATTTCCACAAATCAAAAGTTTCTACCTTACAAGGGTAGACTCGATGACAAGTTTTTGTCAGAAGCACGCATCTAAGTAATCTTATGTGGGGGGCTGGGGATTTAGCTCAAGTGCTTGCCTAGCAAGTGCCAAGGCCCTGAGTTCGATCCCCAGCACCCCCCCCAAATTTTTTCAATTAAATAATCTTATGTGGATATAATGTTTATTTTTTATTTCTCAGAAACTTAGCATTCTGGCTATGAGTTGACAAAGCCTCTTCTATATGTACAGGAAGCACTTGATTAATAGTTACTTCCTCTCTCCTCTACAACTATTTTTCTGTAGGTAAAGATCACCAGAGGCATTAGCTTCTAATACAAAAGAGAATTAACCAGCAGACTGCTATCCAGACAGCAATCAAAAACCAAAATATTGTACAACGATGACTGGTATTCGTAATGAAGAGCTTGGATTAGCTAACTAAGATTCAGTCTTTCTTTTGATGGTTTTAATGTTAAATAGTATAATCTAAGGTTTTAGAGATGGATGACCCACATATATGATAAAAAGGTTAGCTATGGTGGTTGGGGATTTAGCTCAGTGGTAGAGTGCTTGCCCAGCAAGCACAAGGCCCTGGGTCCGATCCCCAGCACCCCCCAAAAAAGATTAGCCATAAATATATCTGCTAAATCAGCTGATAAGCTTTATTAACTAGAAGACCCCATTTTGAGTAACTTTAACTTGGGCAAGTAGTTGAATTCCAGTTTGCATACAAACATATCACTGATGCACTGAATTGTTTTTCTGTAGTGGGAAAGGATTTAGTCACATTTATCTCTTCCTGCAGCTCAGCCTCACATACAAATAAGATGTGTTACCTTAGCTTGTGAAATATGTGAGGGGAAGGGTAAAATTTTGAAAACGAGTATAGTCGGCGTGGTGGTGCATGCCTGTAATCCCAGCACTCAGGAAGTTGAAGCAGGAGGATCATAGTGAGTTTGAGGCCTGCCTGGGATACATAGTGAGTTCAAGGCCAGCCTGAACTACATAGCAAGACCCTGTCTAAAAAAGCAAAAACAAAACAACAACAAAATGAAACAGAAGAATGGATAAAGAAAATGTGGTATTTATACACAATGGAGTACTACTCTGCTATAAAGAATAAATTCAAGTCATTTGTAGGAAAATGGATGCACCTTCAGACCATAATGTTAAATAAGTCAGACACAAAAATGTTACATGATTTCTCTTATATAAGAAATCTGAAGTATAAATAAAGGTAAAATAAAAGATAACAGGAAAAAGGGAGATAGATCTTTTGCAAGTGGGGATGGGATCAATAGAAGGAGGGAGGAGTGGGCAAGGGGATATGAAAATAATTGAAATGTATTGTGTACATGTACCCACTCCCCACAATGAATGTAATCATTATGTACTGCAAATGTACTAATACATTTTTTTAAGAAACGCAGAATAGGTGCCTTTTTTATTATGTAAATTGTATGTCAGTAAATTTGATTTCAAACACATTCTGAACGTGCAAATCACTTTCAGGAGAAGGAATACATGTTTGACCAAGATGTGTGATTATTGGGAAGCTTTGGGAAGCTGCCCTCTAATACTGTAAGAAAGTTGTGTTCATTTATCATCTTCCAAGCATAATGTAGGTTTCAGGCAAATTAGACCGAACCACTTTGTTCTACATTCAGGTGCGGGGGGTGAACCATCCTAGGGATTTCTAACTCCCCTTAAAACTCCGCCATTCTGGAAGGATTTATGGTTATGTGGAGGGCTCAGGAATGCAAGGCACTGTGGGGTTTATCCCATGTCTTAAGATCCCTTACCTGGGTCTGTAATGGTTAATCCTAGAAACAAAGTCCCCTTTTGCTGGAGCTACTACCACTAGATTGCCCCCTTCACCTATCCTCTATGTGGTCCTCTCCCGCGGCGGGCCTTCCCTATTGGCCAGCCAAACACAACCGACTGCGGCAGCCAATAGGGAGCCACTCTCCTGAACATTCAGAGGATGGGTACTCGTGGTGTGATAAGGGGAGGTTGGCGCCTGGTACGCGCCCCCCCCCACATCTGGCAAATCTGTGTGACAGAAACAGTAACAACCCCTACACACATATCCACGCCCCGGTCTCCCTCCCTTCAGCCCCCCCAATCCATTGCGTGTCTTGGCAGCGCCCTCTCTGGCTCCTTGGGCCCCGCGAGTGCATCTGCTTAATAAACACACAGCATCCCTTTATCCCTAGGCTCCGGAGGTGAGAGGTATTTCCAACCCCCACTCCACCCACCCACCGCCTCCGGAGTTGTGTTGCACTGAGGCCAAAGTGCTCCGGTGATGCTTAGGGTGCAGCTCTCTTTGTCCTCCCCAGCGGTGCTTCCTGCCCGCCAACCCCGTGCACTCCAAGCAAGTGGGGGTGGGGAGCCTGGAACCCATAGCATAAATGGGGGCACGAGAAAGGAAGTCTATTCCGGGGTGGTGTGTGCCACTTTCCCCACCCCCTCCCTTTCCTCTTTGGGCTTCCTCTCTCCAGTCTATCACTGGGGTCCAGACGGGAGTCTCTACGCAAAGGCGCAGCGCCCAAGCGTCCCATCTGAGGGCACGCACAGGCGGAAGGCTCGCGGCTTGCTGCTCTCCTCCATCTCTCCTCTCCCTGGCTTTTGTGTTGGTGCCTCGGAGCTGCAAGGAGGGTGCGCTGGAGGGGGGGGGTGGATGAGAGGCACCCCCTTCACGCGCGCGCGCACACACACGTTGCCGGCGCACGCACACTTGGGCGGACACACTCACAGACACACACATAAACGCACACGCACAAAGCTCGCTCGCCTCGGAGCGCACTAACGTGGCCGTCTTCTTTGTGTGGCGCCCTCAAGGGGGGTTGGGGCCCCGGTCCTGTCCC
>PVJO010008968.1:0-72135 GCA_004026905.1 Hystrix cristata | reverse complement strand
AAGCTCAATTTACCAATTTGTTGACGATGGGAGGAAATAACCCTTGGTTAGTGAGAGACTAGAGGAGGAATGGGAACACTTGGAAATTGTGAACTCTGAAAAAAATTCAGAGCGAATGTTGAAAGCGGGCTGAGATGTCCCGTCTGTGTATCTGAATATGACTTGGTGTTGCCTACTTCGTTGTGCTTCTTGAAGCATATTTGTGGCTATAATAACTGCAGAAGTGGAATGGAGTACACATGGGGACACTGAGGGCTCACTTCTGGGCTCCCTTCTATACTCTGTCTACATGCCGTACCTAAGCAGCTGCTCACAGAGCTACATAACTCCTATATGTTGATGGCTTTTAAACCTATATTTCCAGCTCTAGTTTCTTCTGGAAATACAGACTATACATCTACCTGCCTACTTGATCAACCCACTGGAGGACTCACAAGGATCTCAAATTAACATACCCAAGCAATACTGATTTCTGACTACCAGAAACCCCTAAAATGTTCTTATTTCAGTCTCCTCTTTTTCTCTAAGTGGCATCACAAGCCACTCAGTTGCTCAAAACAAGAACCTAGAGCTCCCCTCTCCAGTATGGTAACCACTAGTGGTATGTGGCTACCTAAATTTAAATTTTAACTAAATAGGGCTGGGGATATGACTCAGAGGTAGAACACTTGCCTAGCATGTGTGAGGCCCTGGGTTCAATCCTCAGCATGATAATACTAATAAATTCAGTCTCTTAGGTTTTCTAGCTACATTTCAAGTCTTAGACTATGAAAGCTAGTAGCTACCATATTGGAAGTCAGATCCAGAACATTTCAATCATTACAGAAAGCTGCCATCAGTTCCACATTTAGTCCACTAACAAGTCCTGAGGATTTTGCCTCCAAAACATTCTCTGAATCAATCCACTTCTCTCCAAGTTCCTTCTGCCACTCTAGTCAATACCACTATCATCCACCATCTACTTGGACTCCCAAAATCATTTCTTCCAACCTTACCCATAATCCCTACTTCCAATCTTACCCATAGTTCCTACTTCCAACTTTACCCATAATCCCTACTTCCAAACTTACCCATAATCTTTACTTCCACCCTTACCCATACTCCCTACTTCCTTTTTTTTTTTTGGTCCTGGGGATTGAACTCAGGGCCTTGTGCTCGCTAGGCAAGCACTCTACCACTTGAGCTAAATCCCCAGGCCCCATACTCCCTACTTCCAATCTTATCCATAATCCCTACTTCCAATCTTACCCACAACTATTTCTCCTACAGTAAACAAAATGATCTTTTTTAAACTGAAAATCGTAACAAGTCTTACCGCACTACAACTTTTCTAATAGTTTCTGTGGCAGAGATTGTGCTTTTATCCTTACATCCCTTCTCTCCTCAGTAATAGAATCTCTAGAGTTCAGGTGAGCACACAGAAGACCAGAGTAAAAAATATGTTTTCTAGAGTCTTTGAACTCAGGTGTGGTCCCATGACAAACCTCTAGCCAATGAGATGAGAACCAGTGAGATTGTGTGCAATTTCCTGACCTGTCCTTAAAACCAATGGGGCTCTTCCTGCTACTTTAACCAGCATGAGCACTGAAGCTAGACCAGAACGTAGGGTGACTTGGGAGTGGACATGATCCACCGTGGAGCAACACAACTAAAGAAGACTGGGTCCTATACACAGTTTGGGGCTTTCCACCATACTGGGAAACTATGTTCTAACTACATAACTTCTCATCACACTTAGAAAATCCAAACTTCTTACCACAGTCTGGAAGGTTCTACATGCCATGGTCCTCACTCCAAGAAAATCCTCCGCACTTTCCCCTCACTGGCATCCTCCAACCGTGCTGGCTTCCTTTTTTGCTGCTTCAACACAGAAAGCTTCTTCTTGCTTTACGGTTTCTGCAGGGTTTTTCCAACTGTCAGGGATGCTCCTCCACAGATCTCCTCATGACTTACTCTTTCTGTTATCCGATCTCAGTTTAAATGTCAGTGTTTGAGATGGGTTCCCCTGACCAATCCACTCTAAAATATCATCATTCTTTTCCCCCCAGACCTTACTTTAATTCTGTGTAAAGAATTTATTACTAATTAATGATTCTTTGTTTTGTGTCTGCTTCTACCCTCCAGAATGTAAGCGCCACAAGGACAGGGGTTTGGTTTGGTTGATTCACTGCTATCCTATTCTCAGTGTCTAAAATGTGCCCAAAACCACTCAACTGTTTGTCAAAAGAATAAACATTGCTTTTAACCAGTGAAATGGCATTAAAAAAAAAAACCTTAAAAGAAAAAAAACTTTTCCCTCCTTCTTTCCCTTTTCACTCTCAGCCCTTAAAGGGCCACTTTTCTGCTTTGAGCGTCACTGCGCAGCCTAGAGCAAGTTTTTCAAATTTGGCGGGACTTAGCCTCCGTCGCGGAGGACGAGAGCTGCGCACGCGCGGGACTCCGCCTCTGTCTTGCGCACTAACTTTGCAACCTTGACAACCAATCAGAATTAGCATAGGAGCTGGAGTGCCCAGAAGTCACCAATCGAAACTGGGAGGCGGGCCTCAGTGGGAGCAGTGGCGAGAGGAGGCGGGGACAGAGAGAAGGCACGCACAGCAAGGGTCTCTTCGGGCCAATGGGAGACGCCTGAAGACTGAAGGCAGTGGGGCATGGCGTTGGCGGCTCCGGCAACCACAGGCGGTCCTAGGTAGGGCCAATCAGAGCGAGGAGGTGGGAGAAGGATAGCCAATCAGCGTGCAGGACAGGCGAGGCAGGGCGGCCGAGTCTGGAGCGGACGCCGCCGGCTTCCTAGCTTTTCTGTCAGGGGTACCCGGCGTGCGAAGGCGGCAGAGACAGGAAGGCTGCAGTGGTTGAAGGAGCACTTGCTGTTCTAGTAGCGGGGGGAGGTCGGACGGTGTGAGCAGCGATGGTGATGGCGGCCAAAAAGGGTCCAGGCCCGGGTGGCGGGGTTGGCGGAGGAAAGGCGGAGGCGGAGGCGGCCTCGGAGGTGTGGTGCCGTCGGGTGCGGGAGCTGGGCGGCTGCAGCCAGGCCGGGAACCGCCACTGCTTCGAGTGCGCCCAGCGCGGGGTCACCTACGTGGACATCACGGTGGGCAGCTTCGTCTGCACCACCTGCTCCGGCCTCCTGTGAGTGGACCGGCGCCGGGGAAGGCGAGGGGGGAGGACCGAGAAGGAAGAGGGAACCGGCATGAGGATCGCGGGGGTCGGGGCTAGGCCGGACGTGGAGCGAGACGGGGTCGCCCGCCAAGAGGGGCGGTGGGCAGGGGAGGCGCAGGGGCAAGAAGACCCGACTGGAGTCGCGTTGCGCCGGGCGGGGTGGGGGCTGAAGAAGGGCTCCCGGAGAGCCACGAAGAAACCTCCCGGGGGAGGCGAGGGGAACTGCAGCGGGGAGGGAGAAAGTGTGCAGAATCAAGGGGAACTCGAGGTGGAGGGGGAAGGGGGTGAAGGGGGTAGGGATTTAAAGGGCCCGAAAATGACATACACCTTTAAAAGGAACGCCATGTAGGTGGAAAGCGAAAAGGAAAGAGATGGGGAACGATGGGCTCAAAACGAAGAAAGATCTGTCTTGTTTGTTTCTGGCTGGTGTACCTCCTGGAGTGTGAACTGCAGAAGTCGGTTGAAAATAGGTGCGTTAACCTAGGTTGACAGCTAGAGATAGTGGCGTGGTCCAGGGTTCAGGTGCAATCTGATCTTGCAGGGCTTTGGAATGCTAGCCTCAGGGTAGGCTGCTTACAAAATCCAATGGGAGATGAGAACAAATGGATTACCCTGGTAAAGAGCGGAACTTTTCCAAAGGTGTGGGGATCTGGACGAGGCGTTCTAAAGTGTATTCATGTGCACCTTTAAGCTCCTTGTTGCCATGGCTACCGTAGATCCTGTTGGTAGCATCGAATAAACTTTCTAAATTGAGGAAAGGGGGCTGTGCTGTATAATCTGCAGTGCTACTCTTGGTACTGACACAGAATTTGGTCATGCCAGAGCTACTTTAGAGCCACAGTTCTAGCCCAGATATCTAGTTGTATAGTAATACCCCCTTTAGGGAATTATTTGATTAGATGCATGATTAACATCTGATACTGGTCCTAGATCACTGGTTTTTATGTTGGTTAGTGAATTGGTTTTGCCTGGTTTTTAGTACTACCTTTTTTTTGCGTGTGTGCCAGGAATTGAACTCAGGGCCACGTGCTTGTTAGGCAGGCACTCTAACCACTGAGCTAAATCCCCAGCCCATTTTAGTACTATCTTAATACACTTCTTTTTTTTTTTTTTTTTTTTTTAAAGCAAGGAAAGCTTTCCTTGTTCTTACACCCTTAGGAGCCAATAAACAAGCCGTATTGTTCTTGTATGACAGATGGGAGAACAGAAGCAAAGAGGGGTTTAGTAACTTACCCAGTGCCATATGGGGCTTGCTGTTTTCAGCGTTTGTTGTTTGATATTAGTTATGATCACGGCAGACCAGAACTGAGGATCTAGGTCTCCTAAGATACAGCTTGGAACTATTCCTCTACTCTGTTTTTACCTCCTTTGTCAAATTTCTATGTTCTAGTCAACCTCACTTGTATGTTGTGAGGATGAAGCCAGTTTGAGTCTGGCTCTTGGAACGATGATTTAGAACCCAAACAGGGGAAGCTCGTATGTCATAAGATGAAATGGAGACTTAAAACTATAAAAAGTACTCTCTGGAGAGAAGGAACAAGGTTTGGGAGTGTTTACAGTATAGCATAAAAAGAAAATAGCAGATTCCTGAAGATGCTGTTATGAAAAGGAAGATCTTATTCTAATGTCTGGGGAGAAGTAAAGAGAAGCAGAGAGATAACATTGATGGTCTCGCTAGCAACACTGGTCCCAGGATGAAAATGTCAGAAAATGCTGTTAACTTGTTCCTGTCATTAGCAGTGATGTCATGAAAAATAAAACTCTGACTAAATGGGAAATGCTGACATCATTCTCACTGTTTTCTAGATCCTGGTTTAAAGTATCCCACAAATAACATTTCTATAATGAACATCCCTCAATCAGGACAGCCAAGGGATCTGGGGCACATTAACAACCTGATTTCTTTTAGTGGAAAAGCTAACTCCTTGTCACTCGATGATTTGCAGAACTGTAACCACTTTTCCCCTGTGGTCAGTCTCGCTGTTGTCCTCTCACCTGTAAAAGGTCAGACACCTGTGATCTGGTGGCTGTGGCCTCGGGCTTGATAGTTTAACAGGGAGGTACCGTGAGAGGGTACCAAAAGGGGGAAACAAGGAGTCTGAGCCATTGAATGAAACTGAACTGAAGGCATATTAAGATTAGGAGAGGAAATAGCAGGAGAAACACTCTGAGAAAGCTGGAGTTTCCCTGGCTGTGACTGCCCAGGTTCTGGGGGTACTTCTCACTTCCTAATTGGAGTTCTAGTCAGTGTGGACTAGGGCAAGGCATATAACAAACATTTTTAAGGGGTCTTCGTGTATTACTGTGTCCTTACTGTGGAAAGGGTTAGGAGCTGGCAGGTGGACTCCAGGCAGACTGTGTGAGGCTGGACATGATTCTTGCTGACTGCCAGGTAAAGAGAGGTCTCCAACAGCCCAGCCAACAATAGAGAGATGTGGCTTCCCTGTGGCACAGAGACCAGTTAGCATCTTAAATCCACTCAGTTGATTACTTATAGATTAGGATTTTGGGGTGGTAGGAAGTAAAATTGTGGTAGCCCAACAGCCTGTACTTTTATTCATTCAGTTAGTCAACAAATATTTATTGAGTGCCCAGAGAACCTCAAACACTTTAAAATAGTGGAGATAGGGTAGTGACGAGGTCCCCATCTTCATATAGCTTACCTGCTAGCACAGGCCATGGACAGTGAATAAGAACTTTTTTATATGCTTGTAGGTAACACTAGGTGCTATGAAGTAGAAGCTCAGTATGGGTTAGAGAGTGATGGGAGCTCACATTGAGGTATGATGCAAAGAGAAAAAATATTCTTTGTTTAAATAAGAAGCATAATAGCCGGTGTGGAGGGGCACACCTATAGTGCTCTGGGAGGCTGAGGCAGGAAGATCACAAGTTTGAGCCCAGCCTGGGCAATTTAGTGACTTAGCAAAACTCTTTGTCAAAATTTAAAAACAAGAATTTTTTTAAAGGGCTGGTGATGTAGCTCATTGTGAAGGTCCTGAGTTCAATCTCCAGTACTTTAAAAAAAAAAAAATTAGCATATTGAGGGAAAATTTTGAAATGCCATCCTTAGCACCCTAGCCAGAGAAAGGAGACAGCAGGATTGGTTTCTTTTAAAGGCCAGTTTTCTGATGATTATTTTCCAAATATGTCTCTCTTGAGAAGGGAGGCTTCTGGGGGCAGCGTGCAGAACTGCCAGGTTCCCAGCCAGCTAGATTGGCTGATGTAGCAAAATTGACTATTACAGCCAAAGTTGAGCTTCCTAAGATCTGAAGAAAAATTTACATTTTCATATTGGTGGGTGGGTACAATTATGCCTTCCTCCCTATGTGCACCAGCACATTGTTGAGCTCCCAATTGCTGCCACAATTGTAGGTCCCAAATTTGACCTAGTTTTACTGATTTGGTTTTGTTCCAATACCTAATTTCCTTAACCTGGATTTGGATCCTTTTAATTTCCCTAACATACGTATATGTTTGTATATGTAGTTATAGTTCTAACTCTTCTATTGGAGGATGAACCTGACTTTTGTTGCTTAAAACGAGGTAAAAATTGCCACTAAACGCTGGACATGGTGGTGCACATCTGTAATCCAAGCACTCTGGAAGGCTGAGGCAGGAGGATTGCAAGTTTGAGCCTAGCCTGAGCAACTTAGCAAGACCCTGTCTAAAAATAAAAAAGTGCTGAAGTTGTGGCTCAATACAAAGGCCCTGAGGTCAGTGGCCAGTACACAAAAAAAGAAGGAAAGAAAAGATAAGAAGAGAGCCAGCTACTTTTTTAGCATCTGTTTTCAAAGCAATGTCTGAAATGTTCTTTCTTGTTCCCATTTGCCTGAATGGACCTCTAGATAAACCCACCGTTGTTTAGAAAGAAAATAGACATTGAGACCTTAGGTATCCTAGACCGCAGGGATGGGCATTAACTTTGACACTGAATTTTTTCAGCAAAATGTGACAAGCTTCCATGACTTATCTGTTGGGGTCCTTCTTTAATCATTTAGGTCTTGATGATGGATATTTATCTCCTCTCCTCCTCCTCCTTTTCTATTTTTTTTTCCTAAGTACTGGGGATTGAACCCAAGCTATATCCCCAGCATATCCTCAGCTCCCCAACACAGAGCTATGTCCCAGCTCTTTTTTAAGTTTTGGTTTGTCTGTCTGTTTGTGGTTTTTTGAGACAGGGTCTCACTATGTAGTTCAGGCTGGCCATGAACTCACTGTGTAGCCCAGGCTGGCCTCAAACTCTCGGCAGTCCTTCTGCCTCTGTCTCCTGAGTGTTGGGATTACACGCATGTGCCAGCACGCCCAGCTGTTTTAAAAATTTTATTTTGAGACGGAGTCTCACCAGGTTGCCTAGGCTTGCTTCCAACATAAGCACCTCCTGCTTCAGCCTCCCAAGTAGCTGGGATTACAGGCACACACCAGCATACCCAGCTATAGATTTATCTCTTTTACTTCTGTCCAAGTTTACTGTAAGAACAGGAGTCAGACTTAAGGTGGGCAGAGCTCTGGGCTGTGTCAAGAAATGTGATGAAAGTTCCTACGTGACATGTGCCTCAGTTTCCCTGTCTGGCTTTTTAGTAGTGGTTCCTAGTTGAAGTATTTTCATCTCAATGGGAAGGATGTGGCATGGTGTTCAGTAATTCAGTACTTTTCCATCTGTCCGGTTTGGAGAGGTACACAGGTACCTTGCCCCTGTTTAGTCCCCTTACCCCCTCATGGTGTTTCATATTCTCTTCTGCTGGGCAGAGGTGGACTACACAGAGTTTCCTCTAAATTGCTGATTTAAGCTCTTTATCAGAAGGGGCTGTGAGTACCTTGAAAAGTCCCTAAAGAAGTAAGGAGTTACCAAAAGCAAATGAGGAAGGGGAGAAGGGAGAAAATGCAAATGGAGTGAGGTTGAGCTTGAGAGAGGAAAGTATCCAGTGATGCTACCAGGCCCCTACCTAGCCCTGCACAATAGGAAGTCATTTATCATTGCTGCTGAAGAGGAACAAAGGAAGTGGGTTGAAGAAGAATTTAGATAAGGAAGAGGTTTCCTAAAATGAGTGAAATTAACCCTGGGGCAGGGTAAATAGGAGCACCTTCCTCTGTGGGACTATTGAAAATCTCTAGGAGGGACTGTTTTCAGTGGTTGGCCTCCAAGAAAAGAGCGAACGTGATCAGCTGTCTTTCCTCCCCCCTCCTCAGAGGCCAAGGAGCAGAATCCCAGGTGCAAAAAGCAATCTAGGGTGAACGAATCTGAGCACAAATATTTAGAGGCGAGGAACTCCCAAGTTCGAATTTGGCACAAATAAAAGAACTTGGGTGCTGGGTGGAACTGGTTTTTTTCCACTGTTGACCTGGCAGAAGCTTCTTATCCCAGCAGCTGAGCAGGTGTGATGTTTTTATGAAGCGAGATAGAAGCAAAATATAGGCCAGCCTGAGGGTGATGACCACAGAAAAACAAAAGATGTGGTATTTGTGGACATAGTTGTGTGATTAATAGAACCAAGAGGGAGGGGAAAAGAATGAGGCATTGCTTGCCCAGTATTCCACAGTACAGTACTTTCACAAGGTGCCCAGTGAAAGAGAAACAAAAGTAGATAAAAAGTACGTAACTGGTGTACGGCTGGAGTCCTAGTAACACACTAGCTTCTGAATGGAAAAACTTACCCTATTCAGAGCAGATAAATTTATCTCTGTATTTCCCCAGCACCTCCTGAGTAAAAAAGACAGGACAGATTTGTTGTGCTAACTGAAGGGCAGTGCCTCCCTCTCACTTGCTTTTGGGGAGAACCAGGGAGTTGTGTTGGGGACACGGGGTGCACGTCCAAGGGTTGGGTCTGTTTCATTCCAGACCAGTAACTCACAGCTGGCCCATGGCGTGACCCTGGTATGTACCCACGACGGGCAACACACCTAGACCGTTTGCTTTCGGCTGCTGGCAGGAGAGGCCTGGTGTCTCAATTGCTTCTCTCTGCCAGCAGCAATGGCCTCCCTATGATTCAGAAAGAAATAGTGTGACTCACAGGCCCTCCGCCTGGGCTGCAGTGTCGCCTTGTCAAGAATCCTCCCTGCCCCCAGACTGTGGCTCTGGTTGTACATAATCCAGCCTCTAGACATCAAGGTCAGAGCAGTGCTTTTTGTACTGTGCTATGGAAACATCCTGTTCTATCAGATTCATTTGGCCCAGGGCACTTAAATCACTTCTTACTTTCTCTGCCTTCCCCCTCCCTGTCATCCTCTCCCCGCCCCCACCCCCGGAATCCCTCCAGTCCAAGCTCAGCCATCAGAAGCTCTGTTGTTCTAGCGTCCCCTTTTGATGGATGTGTGGGCAAACCTCCCTCTCCTCCTAAGAAGGAAGCACACCTCCCTGTTTACACTTTGCTAACAGTTCCTCCTTGTCCTTTCAGGAAATGTCAGTGACCTTGTCTTGATAGGTTTAGGATCTGTTTTTCTAATGTAAACATAAATTATCTTCCTTTCCCTGCTGCTGCTGCTGCTGCCGCCGCCCGCATCCTGGAGCCACATTCCATCAGTGTCAGATGGAACGACCTCCTGCCCTAAGAGAGAAGTGCCCTGTGTAGGCTTCAGAGGGCCTCCTTGTAAGCTGCTATGGTCACAGATGAGGTCCTGTAATCTTTCTATCCCCCAAGTGCTGACCATAAGGTCTCTTGTTTTGGCAGAGTAAATATTTAGTATTAGGAGGTGAAGGACAGGACCAAGATCCTAAGGACAGTGAGGTGACTCTGAGCAGGCTTCAGGGAGGCCTGGCATTGCAGAGGAGAGGACCTGGGCTTATGGTGACAGAGCAATGGAAAGAGTATAAAAGCAGGCTGGACTGAAAAACCAAACCAAACCGAGTCATTAGCAGGAGAAGCCAGGAGAGAAAACTGGACTATCTGGGAAACGTGATCGGAAGAGCATTCAGGGCTGATCATATTTAAGAGCTTTTGTTTGATATGTAGCACCAACGCCTTGCTTTTGGTTTCCCTGCTTTTATCTTTCCACAGGGCCACTCTGATGTTGCTTGTTTTTTCCAAGGGCATCTTGAGACCTTTCACTTAAAAGTCTAGCAGCAGAATAGTTGAAAATGACCTCAACTGGTGCCTGCCCTGTCCAATCCTTTGTTAGAGTCCCTTAATGAGTAATTTATCATTCCAAAGCAGCCGCTTGTCACTGTTCACCCTGCACTGTGTCATCTGCCCCCCTCGCCCCCCCGCTGCCATCACTGACACTGACATGTGCGCTGCCTTTCTCACAGACTCGGCAGGCACACCTTTGTTCTGTGTGCACCTGCACGCGTGAATGAGTGTGTGTGTTCCTGACCTCCTTTACAGATTTTTAGGATTTTGGTTTGGAAAAGTTATCTCTTTTTTCCTGAGTTATTTTCCTGAGGACAGCAGCCAGACCTGATCCCAGACTCAGTCAGCCATGGGTATGCTGGGGGTGGGAGTGGGGGTTGGTTTCCAAATCCCTCCCCCAAATCCATGATGGTCAAGTCCTTCATATAAAAATGGTGTGGTATTTACTATAGTACATCTTTCTGTATCTTTTTTAAAAAATTTTTTGGCAGTACTGGAGATTGAACCCAGGGCCTTGACATTGAGATACATCCCCAGCCCTTTTTATTTTTTATTTTGAGACAGGGTCTTGCTAAGTTGCCCAAGATGGGCTGGAACTTTTTCGATCCTCCTGCCTCAGCCTCTTAGAGTACTGGGTTTATAGCCATGCAGCATCCCACCAGGCTTCTCCTGTATACTCTCTAGATTATTTACAATGTAAATGTTCCCTAAGTAAATAGTTGTTCTTAGGGAATAATGACAAGGAAAAGAGTCTGTATATGTTCAGTACAGACACAGTTTTCCCCCAAATATTTTCAACCCACAATTGGTTGAATCCATGGATGCAGCTCTCATGGATATGGAGAGCTGACTGTGAGAAGCCTTCTTTCCTGCTTTTGTCCCCACAGGCATCCTGTGGGCAGAACTGGACTCCCACCAAGCTAACCACACACACAGCAGGCACAAAAGTATCGCGACAGGTTCTGTATTCCTGGACCAGGCCTTCTTGTACCTCATGGTTGGACTTCACTTATTCCTGCTTTATTGAAAGATCTACACATAAAAAGAAGAAAACCCAGAACATTTCTTTTCTTAAAAATAACTTCCTAGCTGGGTGTGATAGTGCACACCTATAATCCCAGCACTCTGGGAGGTTGAGGCAGGAGGATCATAAATTTGAACCTAGTCTGAGCAATTTAGTGATATTGCAAAACCCTGTCTCAAAATTAAAGAAAACAAAAAAAGGACTGGTGATGTAGCTCAGTGGGAAGACCCTGGGATCAGTGCAAAGGCCCAGTACCTTCAAAAGAAATGACTAATTGAAGTCACCCCCATCCCACTATTCCGTGCTTTTGAGGATTCTGTTTTTGGTCACCTTATCCTGTCTCTTTTAGTGTTACCAGGAACTCTTGTGGGCCTTCATTTTTACTCTCCTGTGTGCTTGAGAAATTGTGTTTTCATGGGCTTAGGGACCGCGGGATGTGCTGCAGGTCTAAAACAGTGACTTCACAGGAAATGGCATGCATGTCTGAGGTCCCAGAAGTAGCCCCCCTCAGCCTGCAGGTGAACCTGGGGCCCGCTGGGATCTGCACCAGGCTAGAGGAGGCTTCCGGGGGGTGGGCTAGGCCTTCCCTCCCCAAAGTGAGCCAGCACATTAGTCTGAGGCTCTCTTCCTCTCCCTCATAGACACCTCCAAAACATTTGTGTTTCCTCTCCTTCCTGGAATTAGGAAGTAGCTCTAGGTGCCGAGGCTGGAGTCCAGGGCTGTTCGCAGGCTAAGCAAGTGCTCTGCCACAGACCGGGCTGTGGCCAGCCCTGGGCAGGGTCTCTCTTTTGAGCCTGGCTAATATGCCGTTTTATTCTTTGTCCTCTCCCTCCTCCTGTGAGTTAGAGCAGCCCTGCTCACTGCATCGAATTTCTCTTGCTTTCCACCTCCCTCCCACAGGAGAGGCCTGAACCCCCCTCATCGCGTCAAGTCCATCTCCATGACAACTTTCACTGAGCCTGAGGTGGTCTTCCTGCAGTCTCGTGGAAATGAGGTGAGCTGGCCCTCTGGCCCCACCCGCCAGCAAAGCATTGCCTCAGGATCATAGAAAACCCCAGTTTTCTTTTGGGGCTGAGTTTCTCTTAATTTTTTAGTACATGAGATTTTTATGTTTTGCTTTGCTTTTGAGGTACTGGGGATTGAACTCAGGGCCTTCGCACTAAGCTACATCCCCAACCCTTTTTCAGTTTTTATTTCGAGACAGAGTCTCATGAAGTTTCTCAGGCAGCATTTGAACTTGCGATCCTCCTGCCTCAGCCTCCTCGAGTGCTGGGATCACAGGTGTGCACCACCACTCCCAGCCAATACATGAGATTTCTTGTCTTATGTATATCTGAATATTTACATACAGAATCTTAGTTATACAAATGTGATTTGCTTACACTTGTTTATGGGGAATCAAAAGAAGAAGCAACATCTCTGTAGGGTGACCCCTAGGCACTCAGAGGAATGGTTAGAGGTCTGCCGAGGAACATTCTGACACCTGGGCCCGCCCCTCGGAATGGAGCTGGGGACAGCTCTGCTGCCTTTAGCCTGGACGACCTGGTTTAAATCCATGTCATTTACTTGAAAGTGACTTAAAACCCTGCTGATTGGAAGTTGCTGTCCTTGGTGTGAGCAGTACTTTTAGCTTGCAGGTGAATGGCTAATGTACAGGGTAGCATCAAGGGCTCTGAAAATTGTCCCTGACCCCATCCTCATCTAAACCTAGTTCTTCATAAGCCTCATGGCTCACTGTTTTCCTTTTTCAATATGCATAACAATGTGCAATTATAAATTTATCTTTATGTAAGTCACAGATCTCCCCATTAGATTATAAACTCTGTGATGATGGGGGTCTGATTTGCAGGTACCAGGTGTGATCAAAATATAGAGTGAATGTTTACTTTTTAAAAATTTATGACATGGGGGCTGGGGATTTAGCTCAGTGATTAAAGTGCTTGCCTTGCAAGCACAAGGGCCTGAGTTCAATCCCCAGCACCAAAAAAAAAAAAAAAAAAAAAAAAAAAAAAAATCACCGCTAGCTCAGTGATTAGAGTGCTTGCCTTGCAAGCACAAGGCCCTGAGTTCGATCCCCGGCACCAAAAAAAAAAAAAAAAATTTATGACAGCCTGTAATCCCAGCACTCAGGAGGCTGAGGCAGGAGGGTAACTGTGAGTTTGAGGCCAACCTGGGATACATAGTGAGTTCATGGCCAGCCTGAACTACACAGTGAGACCCCATGTCCAAAAAAACAAGAAAAAAAATTATTACAGTAAAAGACACATTGCCGTGAGTTCTCCTCAGAACACCCCCCACGTGTCAAACACACTTATCTCACTGTTCTTGCCACTTTGTGAAGCAGTCCTGCAAATCCTCGTTTGTGAGTGTTTTTACGCATTGTGAAGAAAAAAATGCAGCGACTGCTGCTACCCAGTGCCATCCAGTGGAAAACCAGGCTTGTAAAAACATGAGAGTGACCTCATTACCTTATTCCCTGGACCTGGTTCCGTGGGACCTCTGGTTCTTCCCCACAGTCAAAATAACTGCAAAAGGGAAACATTTTGAATCAGTTCAGGACATCACGGTATCCACCACAGCATAACTAGACACTCACGAAAGAGGATTCCCAGACCTGCTTCAGAAAGTGGCAAGAATGATGGGATTCATTTGGAGGGAAGGGGAATGTTTTGAGCAGGACTGATGATATCATGTATCTTCTACTCTAATACATTTTTTAGAATTTAAACATTTACCGTATTTCTTGATCGTACCTCATATATTCACATCCTAGCACTGTATTCAAGACCAGTAGATCTTTATTGAGGAAAACGCTGAAAGTGGTGTATTGAGGAAAGATATACTGACACTCTCTTTCATATTTCATGCTTTCTGCTCCTCCTCCTCTGTCACCTGGCTCTGTTCCTTCAGGTCTGCAGGAAGATCTGGCTGGGTCTTTTTGATGCCCGGACATCTCTAATACCAGACTCCAGGGATCCCCAGAAGGTGAAGGAGTTCCTCCAGGAAAAATACGAAAAGAAAAGGTGGTAAGGAGGAAGAGAGAGATTGCTGTGGAGACGTGTGCCCAAGACACGCTTCTGACAGCCCGGTTTCCGGGTGGTGTGGCCATTTCTTGGTGGGTTGGCTTGGGTCGAGTCTGTTCCACTCAGATCCAATCAGGACTGATTTTGGACTCCAAAATAAGTGAGATGAAAGGACAGCATGTTCTCAGCTGCTGACCCCAGAGCTTTCGGGGAGACTGTGGATCGGAGTGGGTAGACAGGCTCGTGGGAGTGTGAATTAGTTTTTATAGCTCAACTGATCTCACACGTGGGGACAGATGACTGAAAGCACATGGCCTATAGCTTTATGTATTGAGCCCATCATTTGATTCATGGTTTATAGATTTTCTGTTTTCCTAATGAAGAAAACAGCAGTTCAGGGATGGGGATTTAGCTCAGTGGTTAAAGTGCTTGCCTTGCAAGCACAAGGGCCGAGTTCGATCCCCAGCACCAAAAAAAAAAAAAAAGTAAAAAGAAAACAGCAGTTCTTTCCCCTTTGCTTTCTCTCTCAGGTTTTCTCTCCAGTTGTTTGGTCTTTGGGGCATGTGCCTGGTGGGGGTAGGGGTAACTTTAAAGTGGAGATGAGAACGCAGAAAACAAGGAGACTGACATTTGTTAAACCATGTTCTTGATCAGGAGGCTGAGGCAGGAGGATTGCTATGAGTTAAGACCCTGTCTCAAACACAAAAGAACTATTTTTGAGTCTCATCATAATATCTCAGAATTAAGATGTTTCCAGAGTAGGGACCACATTTATTGTAGTGGAAAGCATTTTTTTTTTTTTTTTGGTGGTGCCGGGGATCGAACTCAGGCCCTTGTGCTTGCAAGGCAAGCACTCTAATCACTGAGCTAAATCCCCAGCCCCTGAGGAAAGCATTCTTGTTTTGTGTGGTACTTAGGATTGAACCCAAGGCCTTCTCACTGAGCTACATCCCCATCCCCCCTCCTTTTTTTTTTTTTCCCTTATTTTTTATTTTGAGACAGGGTCTTGCTAGGTTGCTCAGACTGGGCATGAACTCACAGTCTGTCTGCCTCAGTTCCCCAGGGTGAAGCAATTATGTACAAGGGGTCTCATCTGCCATGGGAGGGAAGTAGCAGGGCCTAGAGGACAGGATGGACTGTGAGCACTAAGAGAATGTGAGGCGGGTACCTTCTGTGTGGACCAAGAAGGACTGAAGAAACACCCGGGGAGATGTCGATAGCAAGTTAGAAAATGGGATTCAGAATTATTGCATGTGTTGTTACTCGAAAGGTGGTTTAAGATGTCAAAAGGGGAGAGAGAGAGAGGAAGGAAAACAGGAGCAACCCAGAGCAAACTGAAGATTCCTGTAGAAAACATGACCATGAAGACGCTCAGGGCACGCTCGAGAAAGAATGTTCTTTCTTTTCTCTTTCTTTTCTTCCTTTCTATTTTTGAGCAGTACTGGGGATTAGACCCAAGGCCTCATGCGTGCTAGGCAGCATTGTACCACTGAGCTACACTCCCAGTCCCAAGAAAGACAGGACTTTCAATTCCCTTACTCCTAAAGAGGGAATCTATAAAGAAAACATGAGAAAGGACTTTGACCTCTGTAACCTGTGTCTTCCCGAGCAACCTGCACTAAACATGGTCCAAGGTTTCCACCCTCTTTACAGCCTGCCCGTTCTTTCTCAAAGGTACGTCCCCCCAGACCAAGTCAAGGGGCCCGCTTCTACCAAAGGCCGGGCTTCCACCCCTGTCCAGGGCTCCATGCCGGAAGGGAAGCCCCAGAGGACCCTTCTAGGGGATCCTGTGCCATCAGTCACGGACGCTGCTGCCTCCTCGAGCCAGGTAACTCTCAGACCTGCCCTGGGTGTTGGTGTGGGGATTCAGGTGAGGTGGGGCACGAGATGTATCCTAAATTACACACAGTAGAGGAGCTGTGAGTTGGACCTTAGCCCTGCTGTTACCTTAGCCCTCCTTCCCATGGAAGACAGAACCCAGCAGGGAGTGGTATACAGGGAAATCAATCCTGACCACTCCCTCTGAGGAAACGGAGGGCCCAGAATGCTGTCGGGCACATTCCTGTGTATTTCAGAGTTACTTTGACTAAAGTGCTCTAAAATACACGGTTGTGGGACCTCCTATATGAGTTGTGATCGATATATGGTGAAAGTTTAAAAATTTTTTTAAATTATTATAGTAAAAGATACACTGCTATGTATCCCCCTTAAAATATTCTGTCTTGCTTTAAACACACTTATTGCATTGATCTTGCCTCTTTCTGAAGCAGTTCTGTCTCTTTATGAGTCTGATCAAAAATACGGTGACTGTGCTGGTAGGTGCCATCCAGTGGAAAAGCAAGCTGTAAAAACGTGACATCCACCTTATTCACCAGATCTGGGACCATGCAACTTCTGGCTGTTCCCCAAAATCAAAATAACCATGAAAGGGAAATGTCTTGAATTGATTCAGGACGTCAAGGCAGCCACAACAGCACAGCTAAAGACACTTAGGAAACAGGACTTCCAGAGCTGCTTCAGAAAGTGGCAATCAAAAATCAAAACAAAGCAAACAAGGTAGCAGTAATAATGGGATCAGAGTGTTCACAGGGAGAGAAAGCAATTTGAGGGGGATTCATAGCAGTGTGTCTTTCTATGATTTTTAAAATTTTTAAACATTCGCTGTATTTTTCGGTCAGACTTCATAGAAGATGAATTAGATTTGAGTTATGAGAGGAGCTAAGACAACTCGTGCCTGGGAAGCCTCCCAGGGAAGGGTGGTGGCTCACTCCGTGTGCTCTCCGTTTGCCTGGCTGGTGGGACAGCCTGGGGAGCCGTGGAGGGGCCTGGGGCCTGTCTGGGATTCTGAGTGCTACATGTGGTCCTTCTCCTCCAAGTCTGGCAGCCAGTCTCAGGCTCGGACAGCTCAGCCCCGGAGTGCTCAGCCTGCTCCCCACTCCTCTGCCAAGAAAGCCAGCACAGACCTGCTGGCTGACATCGGTGGAGACCCCTTTGCTGCTCCCCAGGTGACACCATCTTTTGCTGCGTTCCCAGCCTTTGCAGGTAAGTGGGACCTGCAGTGAGAAGCTCCCTGTTATGTACCTGCCTGGGACACAACACACTTAGTCGCTTGAGCCGCCCAGGTTTTCCGCGACTGTTGATCTCTTCACTGTCAGGAAGTGATAGCTGTCCGAAGCAGCATGTCTGGGAGGACTGGGGCGGAATCGTGTGGCACAGATAACATGCTGGATTGCAAATGGCCATAAGGCATTACAACAGAGGGCTCCTAGCTCCTCCTCTTAGAACCCTTGAGCAGCCTTTTTATTACTTTCTTGCTATTAAAACAGGAGGAAGTAGATTATCTCGTGTTCCATTTCCCCTGCCCTCTTCTCAGACATCATTAGTAGCCAGCAGAGAGTTGAACAAAGTGGTACGGTATCTAGTTTCCCTTTTTTCTTTTTCAGGTCCCTTCTCCTATCCAAAAAAAAAAAAAAAAAGTTTTTTACATGATTCTTCCCAAATTAGGCCCTGACAAAAACATTAATGCCTCCGCTGGGTGTGGCAGCACATGCCTGTAATCCCAGCACTCGGGAGGCCTAGGTAAGAGGATTGATCTGAGTTCTAGGCCAGTGTGGGCTACAGAGTGAGTTCAAAGCCAACCTGAACTGCAGAACAAGACCCTGTCTCAAAAAAACAAAGTAACAACAACCAAAAAAACCAAAACATTAATGTGACATGGACTTGGAGACTTCTGGTGCCCCTGTCTCCACATGGATCTAGGCAAGCACTCTACCACTGAGCTAAATCCCCAGGCCCAAGACTGATGTTCCTAAGAATTAGTAGATATGTTGTGTACTTATGCAGAAGATTTTCTCCATACAACCTTTATATTCCCTCCACCTACAGGCCAGACACCTTCCCATGGGGGCTTTGCCAACTTTGATGCCTTCGGCAGCAGCCCCAGCTCTTCTGCCTTCGGGAGCCTCTCTCCTGCGGGACAAGCCCCCTTCCAGGCCCAGCCAGCACCCGCAGGTAAACTGCCACCAGCTGCCTTTTTCTCTTCCTGTGGGCCCACAGTCCACAGCCAAACGTTGCCCTTCATTTGCATCCCCGCTGACCTGATACAGGAGGCGACATGGAGCAGTAGCTCCAGAGAAGGAGTGTGTGTGACGTGTACCTGTCGGCAGAGAGGGCGCTGTGGCCCTATTTTTCACATAAGGACATGGTGACAATGGCAGCAGGTTCTACACTAGACGATTTCTGACTGGGAAGTGTGCAAAGACCCGAGCCCTAGAAACATTGAGTGTGGACAGAGGTTTTTCTCTGAAGTGCTCTGATTGTGTGACATATACTAACAGCCCTCTAAAGGGTCAAGGGTCTGGGTCAAGTTCTAGGTTGTCTCTCGAAGTCCTCACCAACCCTCTATGAGCAAGGGCCTGTAAACTCTGGTTGCAGGAGACTCCGAAGCCCTTTATAAAGCACCTGCTTCCTCCCTTAGCCCCCAGAAATCAGTGCTCATAGTCTCGGGGCTGCCTCTTCCATGGGACATCCTGAACATAGGGAGGGCAGCTGGAGCACTGTAGAGCCCGGATGTCTGATCTGCAAACAAGCCTGTGACGCACACTCTCTTTCTCCCTTTCCTTCCCCTCCCTTTCCCTTCTCCACCCTCACTGCCAGCCAGTCGGATGCTAACTGGAAGTTACAGCTTTGGTAAGTTACCCTTCCCACCTGACAGCCTTCCCAAGCTCCTCTGAGCATACAGTTTTGAGTTCTGAAAGAATCTGTGTGCAGTTTAACAGGGGCTCTGTGGGAGCATATGTACTTAGCATGCATGAGACCCTGAGTTCGATACTCGGTCCCCCAAAACCCAAAGAGTTACCACCATTGAGCTGTTTTATAGACGAGGGAGTTGATCAGGTCACCTAGTCTTGGCCCACAAATAGGCAGAGCTGAGCTCTTCCCCTGTGCCACTGAGAACTGTTGAGCTGTTTTTGTTGATTTTTAATGGAATGATAAGAGACATTTTATATTAATAAAAGTTAAAACTCACAAGGAAGTCCTTACACTCATGTACTTAAAGTAACTACACTGAACCTTTAGAGTCACAAAGCAAAACCTATCAGATACGGTGAGCATTTAATAAACCAACAGAGTAGACTATAGTACACTCTCTCACAAGATTACTAGTAAAAAAGGTAGAAAAGAAAGATGATTGGCGTAATTAACAAGTTTGTTCTAACAAATATAAGTAGAACTTTATAACCAGCCAACTATATATTCTTTTCTTTTTCTTTTTATGGTACTGGGTGTAGAACTCAGAGCCTTACACACACTCAGCATGTGCTCTACTACTGAGCTACCTTTCCAGCCCAGAATATATGAGGTGTGATTTTTTAAAAATAAGGTGAATGTTTAATTTTTTAAATATACACTATATCCCCAGGACCCAAAAAAATAAAAAATAAAAATATATTACAGTAAAAGGCACATTGCCATTAATCTACCTCAGAATAGTCCCGCTCACTTCAGACACACATCCCACCATTCTTGCCACTTTCCCAAGCAGTTCTGGAAGTGCTCTTTCATGCATGTCTTCAGATGCACTGTCATGGCTGACTTGATACCTGAATCGAATCAAAACATTTACATTTCACGGTCCCTTTGACTTTGAAGGCTATCGCAAAGTTGCATGGTGCCAGATCCAGTAAATAAGGTGGATGAGGACACATTGTAATTTTTGGGGGGGGGACTCAAGGTATACTTTATTTAGCATATTTTCAATAATAAAAATAAGAGTAAGGGGCTGGGGATTTAGCTCAGTGATTAGAGTGCTTGCCTTGCAAGCACAAGGCCCTGAGTTCGATCCCCGGCACCACAAAAAAAAAAAAAAAAAAAAAGAGTAAGTTGGTAGTTGTTTAAACTCACGCAAAATTTAGAAATGAAGTTTAAAATGTAAACTATATTTATCCCTATCTAAAAGTTTTAATTTATTCAACATAAATATTTGCCACGTGCCAGGCAGTATGCTAGCTACTGAGAATATAAATATGAAAATACATGAATCTTGACACCTAAGACATACTACTTATTTTCACACTGTAACATTTTTTTCTTTTTCTTTTTTTTTTATTTGATACTTTAAGATTGATTTGTGAGTATTTCTTTTTTTTTTTTTTTTTTTTTGGTACCGGGAATCGAACTCAGGGCTTCATGCTTGCGAGGCAAACACTCTAAGCACTGAGCTAAATCCCCAGCCCCACACTGTAACATTTTTGATAGAAATTGCCCTAATTGTCTGATCAACATGGAGTGATTATAACCTAATATAGTGAATGTTTAAATTAAAAAATATATTGCAGTTAAAGATACATTGCCATTAGTACCTCTCAGAATACTCAGAACACTACCCCTCGGTTCAGACACACTTGTCCCCTTTTTCTTAGTAATGTGACTTTTACTGTACTAAATTTAAACATTATTGTACCTTTTATTTTCAAACCTACAATCTTGTTATAATTTGACCATGTACTAGGAAACAAAACCTCTATAAATTCCAGCAAACAGACACTGCACAGGTCATGTTGTGTGTGATAACAGATGCCCTAAGCAAACATTAAAGCCATGAAACAGGAAGAAGATGCAACATAGAAAACAGAAAAACTTTAATATCCATAAAGCATTTATGGAACTCTAATAAAGACAGAAAGAATGGGACAAAAGCAGATGATAGGCTTAAAAAAATAGGAAAGTATCCTCAACCTAGCTAATCAGAAACCCAGATGAGGATAATATTGCACATTGACAAAAAATTTAAAGATTGATAATATTCAAATGTAAAGATCGACGATAGCCCATGTTACATGGGGAAATGGACCCTTTTATACACGGTGGCAGGACCGTCCATGGATACAGGAATCTCCAGTTTATCGAAAGTTGCTTTCCCAGGAATGGGAGCGCTCTATGAAACAGCCAAGATAAGGTTGTGTTTTGTTTTTTTTTTTTTTCATTTTCCTGGTGCTGGGAACCCAGAGCCTCACACATGCTAAACACATGCTGCACCTCTCAGCCGCACCCTCACCCAGGGTTGTGAAACGCCTTCCCGGCGCAGGGACTGCATTAAAGACTTTGCTTACCAGGCTGGTCTGACAGAGGAGAGACCGTCTGGGCATTGAATGCTGTGTCCAGGGCCTGGTTGTCTCAAAGAGCGAATACTCTGCAGCCAAATCCAGAGCAAACCAACACGAGGAGTCTCCTGCCAGTGCCAAGAGCTTTTACATAGGATATGTCTGTGAAGAGGAAAAATAGTTCTGCAGTTAAGAAAACTGGCTCACATGACCAGTGACTTGGCTAAAAGCAAATGCTACTGAGTGGCAGACCCCATTCCTTCCTCTTTCTCTCTTTTTTTTCCCCTGTGGTACTGGGGATTGAACCCAGGGCCTTCACGCTGAGCTATGTCCCCTGTCCTTTTACAACGTTTTATTTTGAGACAGGATCTCACTAAGTTGCCCAGGCCGGACTCAAACTTGCGATCTTCCTGGCTTAGCCTCCCCACTCTCTTTCCTCCACACCACAATCCTGAGTGTTCCAGTGAGTGTGACACAAAGAACTATTGAAGGGCTGGAGGGGTCGCTCAGTAGCAGAGCGCTCGCCCAGCATGTGCAGGGCCCCGAGTCTGAACCCCAGCATGAACCGAGGCCACACTGGGTAGGAAGTATGAAGGAGATTCTGAGAGGCAGGCGCCTCCTCTGACATGCCTGGTTTTCTTTTTATATCTCTGAGGAGGAGTATGGAGAGGGGAGGTTTCTGAAACTGCAGTTTCCCTAAGACTGCGCCAAGGCGGGCGGACCCGGCCAGCTGCGTGGAGCTGCAGCTCCCCAGCGCAAGAGCGGTGTGTGAACAGCCAACTAGAGCGAGGGGCCACCTGGGTCGGGGCCAGCTCTGCCCCCTAGTGTCCGCAGGCAGGCACGGCACATCCTGCAGCGCGGCAGCCGCAGCCTGGTGCGGGGAGGACGGGTCCTCCCTGTGAGAAGTCCCCAGAACACGAAGACCCAGAGCACGAGCCTGACTGTCTGAGCAGAGGGAGCTGGTTTTCTCGGAAGCTGCGTCTTCCCTGAACGCGAAGTCCTGGCGAAGCAGGAGACCCAGCGCCACTTGCCTGGTCTAGTGGCGGGAGACGTGCCTGGCCGCCTGGCGGGGAGCAAGCCCAGCGGGAGGTGGTAAAGGAGGGGCAGACGCTTGGGAAGGCCAAGCCGGCCTCGGGGACCTGGCGGCCGGGAGGTGCCAGGCGCTTTGTCTTCCCTGCTGCCTTGTACACCCTTTCAAAGGGGGAGAGCGTGGAGATTCAAATCGAAGTTCTAGGTCCTTCAGAAAAACCCCAGACTTTACTGGCAAGAAACCAGGCTGTGGTCACGGGGAAGGGGGGCCAGGGAGCAACAGATGTCGGAACCAGGCTGGCTTTGACTTTTCCTTGCCCCCTTTTACGGCTTTGTCCTTTGGCTTTTTCTTCCTCTTGTCTCTAGAAAGAAAGGAATCCTCCATGGCCGATTTCCCCCCTTGTCCTTTCCCACTTTCTGTAGGGTTTTGTTCTATCAGTTCTCTTATCTGAACCTGCACCACCACTTTCTCTGACATTTCTCCTGTTTTCTACAAATACGCTGAAAGTTCCCCATCCTGTCCATGCTGTCTTTGTCTGCCATCTCCCTCTCTAATCTTCCTGTTCTCCCGTGTTTTTATACATTCTGTGGCCAAATATACATAGCGTTCTGCACTTCTTTGTTTGTGCACACTGCGGTACACCCCCAACCCCCTCCAAATTTTTTATTTGGAGATAGGATCTCACTAAATTGCTAAATTGCCCTGGCTGGGCTCGAACTGTGATCTTCCTGCTTCAGCCTCCCAGAGCGCTGGGATTACAGGCGTACACCACCACACCCGGCCTGATGTTTCTACTTTAACAGTATTGTTAACAAACCCAGAGTCTCGCGCTAAACTTGCACTCTACCAATACAGCAAAAAGGGGAGGGGGGTGCTCTGGAGATGGGGATGGCTTTCCAGAGTCACAGCAAGTAGCAGAGCTGCTGCTAGAATCCAGTTCTTCTGACTGCCATTCGGGCATCCCTGTCACAGTCACTGCCAGAGCACTGCTGTGCTGTGGATGCCCGGCAGAGTTTTCTTGACTTCACTAGAGTCTTCCAGCCTCTCCATGTCTGTGGTCTCAGTTTACCTTCACAACAGCCCTGGGTGGTTGACAGGGTCCCACAGTGTGAAGTCCGACACGCAGATAAAGAGAGTTTTGTGGAATGACAGGCACTCAGGCCATGAGCACACCATGCGATGATATTGCTGGGAATTTCCTCCAGGCGTCCTGTGACACTTCTGTGTGCACCTGGCCTCTGTGCGTTGCTTATCGGATGTAAAGACAGAGGAGACCAAGAGGCCCTCTTAGTTGCCTGGCCCCGGGAGCAGTATGCTCAATCAAGGTGGCTTCCCAAGATGAGGTGGCCCGATGGGAGAGTGTGCTGATGGCCGGAGACTTAGGCACAGTCCTTGCATGTCTCTTGGCTGTGCTTGGGCCTTGCTGTCCTTCACAGCTCTTCTGCCTGCCCATTTATGTGACATGTAAATAAAGACAAACACTGGCTTGAATACAGGACAGACTTTTCTATTTGGGACGTATAAGCCAAATGAGGGCAGGAGGAGGGTAGCCTGACTCAGGCAGGAATTGTATTTCTCTCCAAGCAGCCGCTTGAAGCAATGGGGAGCTTGGGGAGGCCTAAGCTGTCAACCTTGGCTGGAACTCAGAGGGGGGACAAGTCCTCCTACACTGGGGGGAACATGGGCTGGCTCAGAGCAGCCAGGGTGCCTCGCTGCCATCACCCCACTCCTCCTCCACCGCACCCTGCCTCTACCTCCTGCCCCTTTCTTCCTGTCTCACCCCAGCCCTCCCTGTTTTATCTCCCATGGTGGCCCAGGGAGCAACCAGGTGACTCCGTTTGGTGCTGCTCCACTTGCAGCTGCCAGTCAGCCCAGCAGCATCACAGATGGGGGCAGCATCCTGGGACCTGGGGTGTCCCCTGGAGGTGTCCCTGGCAGGTAGGTCCAGGCATCGGGTGGGACACCTCTCAGGGCTGGTCCCGCTTGCCCCACCTCAGCTCCTCCTGCTCACCTCCCTCTTGATCCCCCTCCTGCCCTTTGAACACAATGGCCGTCTGTCCCCTGGCCCTGGAGGATGAGCACCCCGACTTCTCTCTGCATCCTGCAGCATCTTCGGGATGGCTGGCCAGGTCCCCACGCTCCAGTCTGCCACACTTGGTGGTGGCGGCGGCACAGGGCTTACCTTTGGAGGTGAGTCCTGCCTACCTCAGGGGACAGTGGGGGTCTAGTGGCAGGAAGAGAGTGGGACTCTGCTCAGGGAGGGGTGTGGGAGGCAGCTCAAGCTGTAGAGGAGTGCACAGTCGTCAGGGGATTAAGCAAATGGAAAGAAGGTAACTCTCTCCCTCTTCTTATTCCACCCTGAGCAGCCTTCACCAATCCTTTTGCCACTCCTGCCACCCAGCCCCAGCTGCCTTCCACCAACCCATTCCAGCCCAATGGCCTGGCCCCAGGTAAGTCACCTGCACTGTCCCCTGCCCTTTTTTTGTTGGTTGGTTTGGTTTGGCTTGATCTTTCATGTACTTCAGGCTAACCTTGAACTCTCTGTATAGTCCAGGCTGAACTTCACATGATCTTTCCTCCTCAGCTTCTCTGAAGTATTGGGATTACAAGTCTGCACCACTATGTTGTTCTCCCCTGCCCTTTTTAGACTCTCCAGGGCACCAGTTCCCCTGAAGCGCCAACCACCCCCCTTTGTTTTTCACTTGTTGGAGAAGCAGCCAGAAGCCCCACTGCTGTCCCGGCCATGGTTCACCAGCCTAAGCCAGACCCATTTTCAGCTAGGCCACTAAAGTGCAAAAGTACCCAAGTCACACAATCAGAATTTTAGGATTAGGAAAAAACTAAGAGCACGCATGTTATAATCCCAGGTGCTAAGGAGGCTGAGGCAGGAGAATTGTAAGTCTGAGCTCCTCCTGGGCCACTTAATGAGACTATCTCAAAAGGGCTGGCATATTGGTCAGCTTTCCCTTTGCTTGGATCAAATACCCAACACCCACAACTTATACCAGGAGAGGTTTATTTGACTCATGATTTCAGAGGAGTCAGTCCATGTTTAGCTGGCTCCAAGGCAGAAATGGCATTGCAAAAGAACCTGGCAGAGGAAGCTGCTCGACCCAGGGCATTCAGGAAGCAGAGAGAGCAAGAGGAGCTGGAGAGAAAGATTCACCTTCCAGAATGACTGGCCTCCATGAGCCAGGCCCCACCTCCTCACAGCATGTTCAGCCATGACTTAGCCTAATGCATGCACTGATGATACAGCACCTAAGATCCAGTCACCTTTCACACCTCTGAGCAGGAGAATTTGGGTGACGTCTTAGGTCTAAACAGTAGCAGCTGGGACGTAGTTCATGGCAGAGCACTTGCCCAGCTTATGCAAGGCAGGTTCCATCCCCAGCACCATGAAAACCAAGTAAAAGCCCAGTTCTGAATGGTGTTCTTGTGAGACTGACAGAGACAGTGATTCTCCTGCCTCCAGCCCATCTGTGTCCCTAAGCTTCCGGGGGACCACTGTGAAACACAGTGGGAGCCCATAGCCCTGCCCGTCTCACCCCAGCTCTGCGGCCTCAAAAAGCTATGTCCTCAGACTCCTGCTCACCCCCCTCTGACTCTGCCTCTTTACGCTGTGAAGTACTGTGCACATTTTAGAGACAAGAGCAGAGGCGGAGAGGGTAACAACGCCCTCGGGTATGCAGCTTCTGAGGGTTCTGTGCTGGGCCCTCCACGCCACAGGCAGGACAGCAGGTGTGGCAGGTTCAGGAGAAGCTAGAGTCCCATACTCATGGCGGGGCCTTCACTGGGGACCTCTTCTGAGCCTATGCTGTTTTGTTCTGTTTCCGAGGGAGGGGATGTAGGGAAAACCGTTCTGGGGCCTTCACGGAACTTTGCCTCAGCCTTGTGTCACTCCCCAGGGCCAGGCTTTGGGATGAGCAGTGCTGGGCCTGGCTTCCCCCAGCCAGTGCCACCCTCCGGGGCCTTTGCCAGCACCTTCCCCTCTCCGCTGTTCCCCCCGCAGACCTCGCTGACTCCGCAGCAGAATGGTAAGGGTTTCAGACGCACCTTCTCTGACCCCTGCTCCCCTCCATGTGGACGGTTGGCCTTCAGTGTCATGGTAAACTGGTTCCGGGACCACGGGGGCTCAAGTGCCTTATATAAAATGGCATGGTGTTTGCCTAGGACCTGGGCACATCTTCCTGTCTTCTTTAAATCATTTCCAGATGACTTACAATATTTAATGCACTATAAATGCCAGTTAAATAGCTGTTACACTGTATTGTTGAGGGACCGATGACAAGGAGTAAAGGTCCATGCACGTTCAGTACAGGCCCAGGGGAGGGCTGCTTTCAACCTGCGGCTGGTTGAACTTGAGGATGCAGAACCTGCAAGATTGAGAGGGCCGCTGCAGGCGCTGCGCCCCAGCACACCTCTGAGCTGGTTCCGCTTCTGACCAGTAGGGGGAGCAGGGGAGCAGTGCACCGGCTCGTGTCCCTCAGCGGCTCTGCACCTTCAGACTGGAATTTCAGAGTCCCTCTGGCTGTCGCTTTAGGCTGTAGCAGGTGCCTGTGTCCCAGGAGGTGCAGCGGAGCCGCAGCCTGGCGGCAGCACGGGCCAATCATGTCAGCTGACGCCCTGCTTTTGCTTCACAGGCTCTTCTTTTGGGGACTTGGGACCCGCCAGGCTGGCGCAGAGGCCGCTCAGCCAGCCAACTGGGATCTCTACCAACCCCTTCATGGTGAGTGCCCCGTGTGGTGCTGGTGGGACAGAGTCCTTCCAGGAGAGGGCAACACGGGGCGGAATCCAGGCCAAGCCAGGGAAGGGTGGCTCAGTTCGGCCTCGTCCTGGCCCCGCCATTGCCCACACTGTGCCCCATTGTGTGCTCTCTCCCCCCTCCACACCGTGGTCTGAGGGAGGGAATCCCGAAATGTTTTTCTCTATGGCCTCCACCTGTTCTTCCCTAATCGAATAACTTCCTCTTGTTTTGTTTCCAGACTGGATCCTCACCGAGCCCATTTGCCGCCAAACCTCCAACTACCAACCCATTCTTGTAGCACTGTGTCCTGGGGGGGAACCTCTTCCCCCTTTTCTGGGACCCCTCTGCTCCCCAGACCTCTGGTGACCCATTCCTTGCGTTGGGCATTTCTGTGGGTCTGAGACGGAATGAGCCTGGTTGCAGGCAGGGATCCCAAGGATGGTGGAGGTGCTAATGCTTTGCTGGGGGCTTCCAATGAATCACAGCCTGGGGTCAGCGGCCCAGAGGCTTCCCCCCTTCTTCGTACCCCCACCCAGGGAGTCCGGGGAGGAGGGAAGGTAGGGCTGGCCCGGAGGACCGATGACAGTGTGTTTTTCAAATTATGAGTTATGCAGTCCACCCTCCTCTCCCGCCCTCGGCACACACAGTGGTCCCCTCACTTCCAGACCATCCAGGGGCAGAGGAAGGTGTGGCCACCGCTGACCAGCTGTCCCTATGGGAAGGACTCTTCCACTCCTCCCTACTTTCCAACACTGTGCTCCTCCCCGACAGAGGCACAGTGGGGAAAGTAGGGTAAAGATGAGGAATGTTGACGTGGGACAGTTCCCCCGCTGAGTCGCACCTGCTTTTCTCCACCTCCATCGTTTTGCTTCGCCAGCACCCCCCTCCTGGCACTCAGGATGCATAGTTTTACCTGCATATACACATGCCAGACTCCTGTCAAGCACTTTAGTTACCCATCGGGTATCACGTTTGGATACCAGTGTTTTATATTTATACATACAGAGAATTTTCTAATATAGCCTATTATAGAAATATATATATATGCACATACAGACATATATACACGCCCACCCCATCCCTTCTCCCTTGTCCTTTGACAGGGGATGGGACGAACCCTTTCCATACTGGACCATCAAAGCCAGAGCCCAAGAGATGGGAGGTGACCATGTGTCCTGCCCACCCCAGACCCTGGGCTTTTCCAGAGAAAGGCTTTGTGCAATTGGCTAGGGATTGTTTTCTTTTTTTCATTTCTTTCTTTTTTCCATGTGCCTCCCCTGCTCCCAAATCTCTGCACCAAAGCTCCTTAGCAGGCAGTGTTGGAAAAAGAACTACATTTGAAAGAAAAAGAAAATGGTTCTTGTGCTGTTGCTTTGGGCCAGCGTGGGGGCCAAGGGTCAGGTGGCGCGGCTGGGCCCTGACTTAGCGCCACCCACCTGCACTGCCCGGGCTGGTGACCAGGGATCTGCTCTCCGCCAGACAGAGCCGGCCCTGTCAGAACCAGAGACTTGTGTTAGCAGTGGGAAGGAGCATATCAGGATGGGGACCCCCGCCGGGGTCAAGGATCAGGAGACAGAGCAAGGGGCAGAGGAGACAGGTGCGTGGAGTTGGGAGTGGCCCCCAGGGGTAGGTCAGCCCCCAGAGTTTCCACTGAGGCTGTTGTGTCAACAGCCAGGTGTCCATAAGAAAGAAAGAAGAATGGGGTAAATACTTGCTGTTTAGCCCAAGGCTGGGAGAGGTCCCTCCCCTTCCACCATGTCCCAGCAACTCCAGACCCTTGAGCTGCTCATTCTTGGGATTTCTCTGGGTCTTCCACAGAGAACAGGGGACAAATAGGGATTGGATCCATCCATTTATTTGCTTTGCAGTTTTCTGGCAAGATTTCTTGTCCAGGTTCCCACTTGCCCAGGTTTCTCCCTACCTTTCCTCTCCCAGTGGGGTCTCAGACCCCTGTTGTTTGCCCCCTGGATTTTCCATGTTCTCTGTCCCTTTCTATCAGTTTTTTTTTTTTTTTTTTTTTTTTTTGGTACCGGGGATTGAACTCAGGGCCTTGTGCTTGCAAGGCAAGCACTCTAACCACTGAGCTAAATCCCTGGCCCTTTTATTTATTTTTTTTGAGATGGTCTCGCTATGTAGTTCAGGCTGGCCTTGGTCTTGAACCCAGTATGTAGCCCAGGCTGGCCTCGAACTCTCAGCAGTCTTCCTGCCTCAGCCTCCCCAGTACTGGGGTAACAGGGGTGTGCTACCATGCCTAGCTGTCCTCCCTATTTCCATTTCCCATTCCTTCCACTCAGAGCCAGGCAGGGAGCTAGGCCACGATCTGGGGTTTATTTTGCCCCAGCTCACCTCACCCTTTACTAACTCCCTGCCTGAGGTTTAAAGGACCAGGAGCTAACAGGCCTTTCCTTGTGTGTTTTGGTCACACCCATGCTGTCTCCCAGGGATTCCTTACTGGCTGCTTGCTCCCTAGGCTCACAGTCTGCCTCCCACCAGTCCCTCTGTCCAGAGTGGACTCCAGCCAGAGAAGTTGTGCTGGGGGTTAGCCTCAGCCCAGGCCAGAAAAATCTGAGTTCTGTGGGCCCAGGCTGAGGCCAGGACTGCAGCTGCCTTCCTTGGCACGGGCAGACCCAGTCCCCCTCCGCCAGCGTGCTCTCTCCATGCCAGGGCAAAGGATGGAAAAATCTCCAGCCTGACAGGAAGTGTCCAGCTGACAAGGCTGCATTCTTTCCTGTGCAGCCTGACTGCGTGCATGTGTTTGCAGACACACACTGCGAGGCTGAAGTGACTCATCCTGACTCACCTTGCTTCTGGCTAAGTCCTCCCCTTGACACGTGCCCTTGGCCAATTCTGTGACCACGCTCTGGCTAGCACAGGTCTAAACGTATGGCTTCGTCCTCATGTCCCCTCACAGAGAAAGAAGACCTCACATGGAAGAGCACAGTCTCCCTGGGGAATTGACCCCCTGTCACAAGATTCCTCCAAAGGGATGCGGAATGTGGTGCCCTGCACCTGACAAGGGTGGGGAGCAGTTTGCAAATGTAGTGCCTTCAGGTGGGAGGGGCACCCCTAGCAGAGCTGAGCTTCTGCACTTCCTGTCTCTGGGGAGCAACTCCAGTTACCAGGGCTACAGATGATAATAAATCATGTCTGGGTAAGGCCAAGGGCACTCTGATTGCTATGGCAACCAATGTAGGCCAGTCTGACTCCAAGTTTTTCCTGGTACCCACAAGCCAAATCACCTGGCACCAATTACCGCCACTATCATTACCCCCAACCCCACCACTACTTGTCCACACCCCAGGCACACGGACTGCTACTGCTTCCTGCTTTTATCTTCCCCCAGCACTCCAGGGCTCAATGACACTGGGTGGTTTGGAGCTGTCTGTGACAGCAGCTGCAATTTCACAAGAACATGTGTTGCAAGGTAACCTGGTTGAGAAAGGCAAGAAGGAGAAGCTACGAGGCGACCCTCCTTGAGTTACTGCCAATCAAGCCTGGAGAATAAGGCTCCAGGCCAGGAGAGTGGGGAGCAGATATGGGCCCTGCACACGTTCTGCTCCCTGCGGTGGCAGAAGGTGGGGAAAGGGAGAGAGTGCAGATATCTTCTGTGACCCTGCCACCATGCACACTGTGTCCACATCAAGCCCTCTGGCCACAGTGGGGCCTATGGCTTTGAATGTGGTCCTGTTTGGGTGGCTGTTTCAGGATCTGTGGCAAATCTGCTTCTCCCTGCCCAGTACCTGCCTGTGGGTAATAGCCCTGCACTCGCTGAGCTTTGGAGGGGTGCGCTTTTGGCTGTCCAGGAGGCACCTGGAGCAAGCCCTGGGCACCGGGCCAGATACCTATCCTTGTGATTCCAGTTGGTACCCTGAATCTGGCTCCCAACATGGCCTTTGAAAAGGTGTTCAATGGGCTGGGGATTTAGTTCAGTGGTTAGAGTGCTTGCCTTGGAAGCACAAGACCCTGAGTTCGATCCCCAGCACCAAAACAAAAAAGAAAAGAAAAAGTGTTCAAGAGTAGGTGTGGTGACATCTATAATCCCAGCACTCTGGGAGGATGATGTAGGGGAATTATGGGTTCAAGTCCAGCGTGGACAACTTTAGTGTCTCAAAATAGAAAAGCGCTGGACTGTAGCTCCGTGCGAAGACTCCGGGTTCAATTCCCAGTACTACCCTAACCACGAAGTAAAGAAAAAAAGAAAAGTCCAAGGATCCCAGCTCCACTCACACAGCACACTGGCTTCACCAGGATTCCAGGTCATACACCAGCCTGATCCTCAGAGGGCCCTGCCCTCCCCTGCTCAAGCTGCCCTTGAAGTAGTGTGAGGAAAAGAACCAGGCTCCTTGGTTCTCTCTCTGGTTAGAGCTGTCCCTCACAGGTGGAAGCCCCTCCCCAACATCCCATTTAACAGGGGACACTGCTCAGCCTCTTCTCCAGACCCTTGGCTTCCCCCTGCAGGAATCTTGCTTGCCATAGGGATGCGATCAGAGGTCTGCTGAGGTCCTCTAAGGCCCCGCTGCACATAAACTGGGGCGTGTCTGGCAATGTGCACTAGTCAGCTCCACCCCCACCACACTCACACAACTGTGCCAGCAGTCCCGGAATCCGAACTGAGGTGCAAAAATGTCTAGTCTCCAGCCTCATCCAAACCTCTCTGGGTGCAAGGGGCAGAGGGGACCTCCACCAGGAAGCCCATCATCAGCACCTTCCGGGGTCCAGGATGGCATTATGAGGCAGTGGTGGTGTGAGGAGGGTCAGCATGAAGGAAGTGTCCCTAAGAGGTGGCCAAATCTTCCTCCATGGGACCTTCAACACTTGACTGGCATGTTGGTGGGATTGGTCTGCACATGGAGACCAACCCACTTTACCTATCCCAAGGCAGTTCCCACACTCCAAACCACAGAAAAACCGAACTGCAGCTCAGAAATGAGCCGGCTGCTCAGCGGCCATGGCTCCCGGGAGGCTTGGAAGACCCGCACAACTCATCCCTGGGTGGGACAGGTGAACACAGGCAGATGCCTAGAAGCCCAACTATTGGAGGTCCCTCCAATCAACAGTGCCACCTCCACGGACTTGATTGCAATCAACGGGCCTTGCACTTGCACCACCTGCCCCAACGCGGCTCTCTTTCGCCCCCAAGGGCGGTCAGCTGATTGGTGGAGATGGCCGCACACCCCGCCCCTCCGAAGGCTCGCCCCGGGGACGCTGGGCACTTGGCCTAGACCGGACTCAAACTCCAGCACCAGGGCTGTGCGGGTTAACTTCGCAAGGGTGGGGTTGAGGGAGGGGACTGGGTCAGGTCAGCCTAGGAGGTCCTAGGAGCCCGGGTGTCACAGGCCACAGGCCGCATGCTGTGCGCGCAGACTCCCGTTGCCCCAAACTTCAAGAACGGAGGCGGACAGAGACGCCGGGCACCGAACGGGTCACTGCCTGCCGGCTGCTGCCCCCTTCCGTGGCCCGGCACCTCAAAGGACACTTCTGCTGGCCCTTCCCCGCGGCTCAAGGGGGGAGACCCAGCCGAAAGGCGGCGACCCCATGGCCACCCGTAAGTACGTGTAGGCCGTAAAGCCCCTCGGCCCGCCGCTGCCCTGATCCTGCCGGGCCGACGTGCGCCTCTGCGACCCCGGTGCAGCGCAAGCCTGGCGGGCGGCGGGTGCACCATATGCAGGCGCGCGGACGCACGCCAGCGCCACCTGATCGTCCTCTACAGGAGCGACGGCAGCTGGGCGACGCCGTACAGCAGGCGTGGCATAGTGCCCCGCCGGAGGTCCTCGCATCAGCTGCCGGTGAGCTGCGGGGAGCGCGGAGGCGGGGAGGGAGTCGCGGACTTCTCCCTGCCCCGTCCCTGGTAGTTCACACTTTAAACGTTTGCACGTGTGCACTTCCTGAGGCACGGTGGCTGCAGCCTCTGGCCCTGGAGCCCCCCGGGACCCAGCCCGTTGTCTCCAGGTCCCAGTGCCTGCGAGGAGCCCGACGCCTAAATTCTCTCTCCGTTCCTGGATGTGTGGCCCGTGATGCTACAGTCCAAGGGCCTGAGGCAGACCCGAGATCCGGGCAGCAGCAGCTACCAACTGTGCCTGGGGTCTGGGTGCTGAGCCTGCGTTGGGAGCCTGGAGCAGTGGCCCGGGGGACAGCCGGCTGGCACTGCCGCCCGCCTTGTTATCTGTCCCTGCTCAACATGCGCCGCTGGGGCCACGCAGACTCCTTTTTCCCGGAGCTCGGCTATTCGGTGCTCACAAGCTGGAGGAGCTGTGGCTATAGGCACCTGACACCACGGCGGCCCAAAACATCCAAGAGACCGTCCTGGCCTTCAAAAAAAGCCTTAGGAGTGGCAGTCCTTGTGGTCTGGCTGAGTCGCTGCCAGGGGACCCTGCCATGAGCGCCTCTAGATACCCTGTCCCCCACCTTATGAGCCCCTGGCCTCTGTGGCCCAATCAGGAGACCTGGGGAAGAGCCTGGAGCAAGCAACCCTCAAGACCTTGGCAAGCCTGGGGGCAGCTGCTTTGAACCCCAGAGGGCTGGATCAGAGTGGGGGCCACTCCCCACCAGCCACACCAGGATTTGGGGGGCACTGAGTATGTACCCATAACAAACTTTCCACCAGGGTGCATTCCCAGCGAGTCGGAGGCCAGGAAGCCAGGACCCAGGCTCTCTGGGGACAGCTGGGCACTGGCGGGGGCTGAGCCGGCTGGGGACTACGTGTGCATGTAGTTCTCAGCCACGAACTCCGTGGGAACAGGCAATGCCAGGCCACAGGCCCAGGACAGCAGCCTCAAATATGTCGACCTGGACCTCGACCCTCCTCTGGAGGCGCACAGCCTGCAGTTATGTCCACATCAAGTTCTAGACTTTCTGGAGGCACCTGCCACTGAAAGGACCCAGGCACTGGGCAGCGCAGGAGAGGGGAAACCAGGGTGAGGTTACTAATGCCACCCCTCCCTTTCCATGTGTCTTCTAATCCCGCCTACAGTGGCTGAGGGGCTCCCTGGCCCAGGTGCCCTTTCCCACGTGCAGAAGCATTGCACTGCCCTGGGCCCACTCTGTCCCTTCCAGCTGTGGTGTCCAAGAAATCCTCCAGAGATGCCCCTACAAGTTGATAGTCCTCTATAGGCCCAATGGTAGCCTGGGCATGGGAGATTCATTTATTTTGTGTTACTGGGGGCTGAACCCCCAGGGTCCTTGCACCAAGCCCTTTTTGAGACAGGGTCTCACTAAGTCACTCAGTTTCCCAGGCTGGCCTTAAACTTGGGATCCTCCTGCATCAGCCTCCCAGTGTGCTGGGATTACAGGTGTGCACCCCTAAGTCCAGCTAAGAAGTTGGATTCTTTTAAGGGAGAAAATTCTGGAGCCCCTCCTACTCCCTGTGCCCCTCTAAAGTTCAAGCAGGCTTTCTCAGCTGCATTCTGATCCTGTTTCCTGGCAGCATTTCTACAGAATTCATCTCAGGCCGGCTCCCTAAAGGGCACGGATGTGGAGTCTCGTTTGGATTGTCTGGGTCCCCACACACACCTGCAGCGACTTTGCTGCCTCCCCTGAACCAAAGAACTACCCAGTCAGCCCTGTCCAGCCTCAGGACTGAACCATGAGCCTCTAGCACAAGAAGTGTGGGAGCATTGGGGGGGGGGTCTCACCACTAGCGCACCCTAAAGTGACCAGTGCCAGCCATGGGCCCACACCGTCCTCTCTCCTTCTGGCCTGGCAGAGATGGAGCCCTGCACCCTAAAGGCTCACTCCAGCCCAGGACCTGGACCACTGCCAACGCATTAAGGTGCTCCGCTTCATGGCCCTCTAAGGTCAGAGGAGTCCCTGTGGCACAGTAGAGAGTGACCAGTGAGTGACAAGAATCTTAGGGGAAGGCAGCCAGTGCAGGGGAAGAGAAAGAGACCCCATCCCTGACTCCCTGCCACACCATCACCTGCCACAGGGAGTCTTTTTTGCAAACCAACGGTTTTATTATCAACAGAACAGGGGTGGGGGGCTCTGCCCCAGGAGTGCTATGGACAGTGGGTCAGTGGGTGTCTGAGGTCCTGGGCAGAGATGGATCAGTGCTTCCAGAAGAGCTCTGGTGGTTGGAGATAGGCTCCTCGGGGCTGGCAGGGCTCAGGGGAGCTGCTGAGGAGCCAGGTCTGGGCTCCCCCTGGCTCATCTGCAGCAGGCCGGTGATAGCAATCAGCTCACGCCCACTGAGCTGGGTCATGTTATAGTCCCTAGGCTGGGAGGGGTAGACTGAGGGGGACATGATGGGAGGTGGAAGCTGCAGCCTCATCGAGCCCATGGCCTGAGGAGAGAGGAGGGGAAGCGTTTCCTCCCAGATACCCCGCACAGAAGCGAAAGGGGCACCAGGGGGCGATCACTCTTACCTGCTGAGGGACCTCAGACAGGTACAGGGGAACATGCTGCCCAGGGGGTAGCAGAGGGTCCAAGAAAAAGACATCTTCTCTGCACATGACTGGAAGCCCTGTGAGGAGAGGAGATAGCTGTGAGGGTGGCAGACTGGGGACTCCCAGCCGTGTCCTGGTGATGCGCACATCATACTTCCGAGCAGAGCGCCCCTGGGGAGGTACCTGCATCCCTGGACACCTGCTGTCCATTCTGACACCCTGGGCTGGGGGCCTGGTACCTGTGGCCCCCACCCCAGCTCTCATACATGGGCCAGAAGGAGGGATGACACAGTGTCCAGCCTGAGGAGGAGGTGCCTGACCCACAACTGGGCACCTGCAGAGGGCAGGAGAGGTCACTGAGCCTCAGTGCCTTCCTGAGACATCCTTGCCACCCTGAGCCAGAGCAGAGGTCCCGCAGCTCACCCACACTGGCTGAGGTCTTGCTTTAGCACCATAGTTGGGGTCCCAGGGTGAGAACAGAGTCATCCCTGAGGAAGGCACCTGGGGAAAAAGTGGGACTGGGGGGGTGTGGCTGAACAGATTAGGACAGGCTGAAAGGCAGTGAGGGGGTCTTGAGGGTGAAGGCAGCAAGGCTAGGGCCTACCTGGGCTTCCTGGGGACTGCTCAGGAGCCAGGCCAGGGGGATAGCGGGGCAGCAGCTGTCGCATCCGGGTCGCAGAAGCCCTGAGGGTCGTGGGCTGCAGGCTGGGGAAGGGAATGAGACCCCCACTCAGGGCCTCCCCACTCGCCGTCGCCTTCCAAATACTCCCTTGAGCTGGGAGGAAGGCTCAGGGTGCCTGGTCCCCAGGCCGATGAAATTTCCATTCTCCAGCAGAGCCAGGACCGCGGAGATTTTCTTAATCTTACAGAAAGAGCCGGGCAAAGGCCTCAGGGGCCCCCAGTCAGCCATCCCGAGTGGCCCGGCCAAGCCCTCACCTGTCCTGTGGGAGGGTTCCCGGCTCCCTCCGGGCTTCCTCTCTGGAGCTGCGAGCCTCTCCCTGGCCACTGCCGGCCTGCTCCGGCGCCGTCTCCTCGGCCGTGCCCCGCGACCAGGGTAACATGCTGCGCCCGCCTGAGGAGGCGCTGGGCCACGCTGCGGTGCCCCGCTCTGGCCACCCGCCGCCCACCTGGCCCTGCTCCGCTTCCTTCACACGCACCGCCCCACGCCTCGCCACGACGCCGTCGGCACGTCTCCCCGCCACGTGGCGCGCTCGCTCCCGCCGGGCTCCGCGGGCGCCCCCTGGCGGCGGGGTCCTTGAGGCGGCCGCGCGCACTGAGGGCACAGCAGGGCTCCGCCGTGTGCGAGCGCCCGCGTCCCCGCCACGTCCGCCCACAGGAGCTCAACCACAGACACGTTCACACCTGAGGGCCAGCCGTGAGGGCTTCGGCTTCGCTTTATTGCGCTTGACACAACATCCACGCAGGGTCTTCCACCCAGACCCTCGGCCGCTCAGGGCAGAGGGGTGGCGGTGGCCCAGGCCCAGGCCGCCCTCACCAATCCTTGCTAGCGGGCAGCGTCCAGGCGCGTCTTCTGCTCCGGGCCAGGGCCCCGCACCCCTGCCTCCACCCCTAAGGCCTTTCCAGCAGCGCGTGGACCACAGCGGCGATGTGGGGGAGGCCCCTGCCCAGGGCCGCCTCCTCCTCCAGGATGTGGTGGGGCTGGCACAGGGACTCCTGGGGGGAGGGGCCCAGGTTAAGTCCCCCTGCCCAGGGGCCCGGCCTAGGAGGCGAGGGGTGCCCCGGCGACACTGCGATGCAGGGAAGCTGCCAGCGGGTAACAGAAAGGAGCTGTCACTGAGGACCAAGGCTCGGGGGCAGGAGCAGCCGGGCATTTCCAGAGGGAAACGCCGGAGTAGGCAGGCTGGCACACGGAGCTCAGGGGCCAACCAGGAGCGGACACAAACACACACACACACAGAGGCGGCCACAGTCTGTACAGTTTATACACAACGCCGGGGACCCAGCGTGGGTCCCCACATCCCCTACAAATATAGAATTCTCTACTAAATAGAGATAATTTAGCCCTCCATAGCAGCCAGTGGAGGAGGGAGGAGGAGAGGAAAGAGTGGAGCTCTGGCCACCTATCTGGAGGACGGGGCAGCTGGGGCAGGAGAGGTTTAAAGGCACCGTCAGTGCTGTGGGTCGGGGCTACAGGAGGCCAGAGGCGGGGGGCCCAGGGTCTGGGGGCACCAGAGTGGGGCCTCTGAGGTCAGCGTCTGGGAGGGGTACACTAGTGTCTTTGGTAGGGGCTGAAGGCACCACCGGTGGGGGGATGAGCAAGAGTCATAAATAGAAATGGGGAGGGTGGTTGTGGCCCTAGGAGCCCAGGAGCCGAGTGTAGACGACATAGAGCAGCAGCATGAGGACCACGTAGAAGAAGATGAAGCCGCCTAGACCAGAGGGGGGCCAGACAGGTGTGGGGGCCTTGCCCCCCACCCACTTCACAGCCTCCAGTGTGGTCCGAAGCCCCTGGGCGGTGCCCTGGAGGAGATCCGAGGGCGAGCACAGGTCAGCCTGGGAAGGAGGGCAGGGCAGTGGACAAGGACAGAGGACAGATGTCAGCAGCAGCAGCCAGACAGTCCTTCCCACCCCCACCCCACGCCAACATGGAGGCATGCAGGGCAGGGAGACATACGGGACAGGGAGACAAATGGGGCAAGGAGGCGAGTTGGACAGGGTGATGTGTGGGCAGGGAGGTTAGCAGGCAGGGAGACGTGCAGGCAGGGAGACATGCGGGCAGGGGTGCACTGGTGCACTTCTAGGAGCAGACACCCTGTGAATGGAACCCTGCTACCCGTGGAAAGTGCTTAAGGAGCCCAGGCCACCACCACCCTTTAGAGCAGAAAACAACCCTCATACCTCGGGCACCCCCATTTTTCGACAGGCTTCTAAGAAACTCTCCACATTCTTCCGAGACTTAAGGGCACTGAGCTTTGGCTGAGAGTAAGAAATGAAGAGAGAGAGAAGGGAAGGGGATGTAAAAAGAATTAAGATGTGTTATGTATATGTACCAACTCCCCACAATGAATAATCATTATGTACTGCAAATGCACTGACAAAAATTAAAAAGAGCATCTGCCTTGCAAACACAAGGCCCTGAATTTGATCCCCAGCACACACACACACACACACAAAAATTAAAAACAATATGAAATGAACAGAGTAAGGGAGAGGCCATTCGCACCCCCGGGGCTCCCTCCCCTGGACCCCACTGACCACAGCAGGCGAGGGCACGTGGATGAAGGGCACGCAGCGGGGCCGGAGCTGGTTGGCCAGCTGACACAGGATGACCCCGTTGGCCAGAGCCTCGGGCAGGTCCTCAGGCAGGGGCCGCTGCAGCCTCGACTCAAGGGCCTGGCGGAAGGGTGGCAGTGGGGAACTCACACCTGCCCGTCCCACCTCAGGGGAGGTGTGAGGGTAGGAAAGAGGGTATTGAGGGACCTGGAGGAAGGAGGCACTATGCTGACTCCAGGCCACCCACACAGTGCCACCTCTGCTTACCTGGCGCAGTTGAGACATTAATTCCTTCTCATCTGGAACCTGGGTGGAAGGCCGAGGTCTCAAAACAGAGTCTGGTGAGGAAGGGCCTAGAAGGAAAAAGAAGGCATGGGGCCATCTCCATGAACATAGATTTTTATCCCCAGCTCCTAGGGTATGGTACCTGCCCCTCTGGCCTCTCTGCTTGCGGAATTTTCGAGACAAAGGAACAGCAGACCCTCTTAGGGGAAACCTCTTAGGCCAGAGGTGACACTGTCAGTGCTAGCCAAAGCAAGGAAGTGTTGGGGAGGGAGGAGACCCACCTGAGGCACTCTGAGAGGAGGAGCGGAAGAGGAAGCTGTTTGGTCTCTGAATGGAGCTGTGTGGCCGGGGAGCGGGTGCTGTCGCTGGGGGCCAGAGCCAGAGGTGGGGACAGATGAGCGAACCTCCCTCAGTGTCCCACTCTTCCCTCATGCCACCAGGTCCCAGCCACCCCCATCCTTCTCCCAAAGTCACTGCCCACCTGGTCCAGCTACAGGAAGGGGCTCCTGGGAGGGGAGAGCAGGCGTGGGGGCTCCCTGTGCCCCTGAAGCTCCCAGCAGGGTGGTATTGGGCTTAGGAGGCCCACTGAGGAGAGAGAGAGGGGAATCAGAGGGCTGCTCAGAAAACACTGGGGACAAGTGTCCAAGAGGGAACCTACTTGTAGGCGGCCTGAGTGGATGGGGTGGCTCCACCCACCGTGGTCCTGACGCCCAGCTTCAGGAAACTGCAAGAACAGGAGAGGTGCAGTCAGCCAGCAGGAAGGCAGGCCTTGACCTAGGGGACGAGCGACATCCACCCACATGGGCTCCACCGGCCAGCAGCAGTCCCAGCTGGCCCTGGGCCCCACCTGTCCTTCCGGGGTGGCCCCCAAGCCCCGCTCTGCTGCTGCTGCTGCTGCTGCTGCTGTCGCTCCCGCTCCTGCCAAAGCTGCAAGCTGTCCGGGCGCCGCCGCTCCTCTGCTGCCGGCTCCTCACGCCTGGGGACGCACAGGACACCCTGGTCAGGGCCAGGAGAGGGGCCAGGGGCTGCCAGTAAAAGGCAGGGTATGGGCTTGGGGGCCAGAGTACCTGCTGCTGGGTCCCCTCTCCCTGTCCCCTGCTGTGGGGCTTAATTCAGGAGGCAGCTGCTCCTGAGGAGAGACAGCAGAGGGTGAGGGGAGGCCTGGTTGCCGGACATCACTACTAACCGCCAGCTCCCCCTTTCCTGGAGGAGGGTTGTGGCTAGATCCTCACCTCAGCTGCACCTCGCTCTTCGTCCTCCCCAGGGACATGGCTGTCGATGAAATCGATCTGCTCGGGGTCTCCGTCCACTGGAGGGGCCAAAGCACATCAGTCAGGAAGCAGGTGGGGCCCATCCTGGCCTCCCTGGCCCAACTCCCACTCACCAGAGCTGTCCTCCCTCCGTTCCCTGGGCCCCCGAGGTTCCCGGGCCAGCTCTGAGATCCGAAATGAGAGCTCTGAAAATTCATCTGTTGACTGTAAAGGCAGAGGGTGAGGTGGGAGGTGAGCTTTCTGAAGGGCTGGGGGCTCACGGGGCCCCAGGCCTACAGGGCCCTATGAGGAACTGAGACTGGGGTCTGTTACAAGGACAGCCACCGCCTGTCACTTGAGATTCAAAGGTACCAGGCCGGGGTCCCCAGGGCAGAGGTCCTCTCCCAGGGCTGACACCACCGATCGCCCAAGGAAAGGAGGCCCTTACCTCATTTCCAGACCACCTTTTGCTGCCACTGTCAACGCTGTGGAAGCCTGAGTCCAACCCACCATCGTACCGACGTCCCGGAAATAGATCCTCAGCCGGGCTAGGGCCAGCCAGGGAGACCTGGTCAGACCCGTGCTAGCCGTAGCCCTCCTCAGCCTCACACCAGAATCCAGAGTGGGGCATAAAGTACCCAGGGGCCTCTTTCTTTCCCACTGAAACTTACCAGGGGCTGAAACTCGGGGGGCGGGAAGGGGCCAGGTCCCCAAGAGCAGCCCCACGCCGCCCAGCCTCTGTTGATAAGTATTTGAAGATGTGAAGTTTTCCCTTCAGGCAAATCTGTGTGAGGCAGCATGTGTAGGGGAGTGAGGGGAGGGAAGTGGCTCCCTAAATCCTGCTGGGCTACCATAAGGGTCCCCTCCACACTCCTGCCTAATAGCATCCCCGTCCCCAGCTCTGCCCAGCCCACACCTCACCTGGGCAGGTGGGCTTTGCAGGGGGTTGCTGTCCAGCAGAATGACCTGGAGGTGCCTGAGGCGGCAGAAGGAGACCGGGATTCGGGAGACACGGTTACAGGAGAAATCCAGGCGGACCAGAGGAAGGTCCCCCAGCTCTGGGGATGGGCGAGGACCAAGTCAGGAGCAGGCCTGGTGTGGGGCCTTGCACTCCATTCCTCACCCCCTGCCCTGGCCAGTCAGTCACCCCTGGCGCCACCACTGCCTCTGCCCTGCTGGCTCAGGGCAATCTCCCAGCCCCTCTTCCCGCTCCCAGCTGACCCTGTAAGGCCTGTCTGGACTTCAGCTCCTATCTAGCCCTGTGCTCTTCTCCTCACCTGTCCATCCACAAGCGGATTCTCATTCTCAAGTGACCAACACAAAACACAGACCAAAATGTGACAACTGCTGCTTAAAACCCTCCCATGCTGTGTAGCCAGGGCTGCTGAGGTTGGGTGGCTTGTGCCCTGCAGAGAATGCCCTGTGCTAGCCACGCCCCATACCTTGGGTGAGGCTCTGCCCGCCCACAGGAAGGGTGACTTTTGCTAAATCTCCAAAAGATAGTTTGGATTCATTTATTCTAGACACAGAATAAAACAACCACCTCCTTGCCCAGCACAGTAAAGGTTTTAACAATCTGGCTTCCACTCACACTTCCAACCTTACTGCCCACCACTGCAGCCCTCAGCTTCTGGGTCTTCCCACATTCTGTCCACTCAGCTAGGAGTAAACACAGAGCTCCATTTTCCAGTCCTCACATCTTTCCAGGCTCAGCTCAAGTGTCACCTCCTCCATGAATCCTTCCAGATATCTCAGGCTCAGAATTCATGACTCCTTCCCTCTGTCCCCAGGGCATTTAGCTTGGATCTGTTTTTATGGCCCAGGGAGGACCCTGATCAAATGCACATCTATATCCTTACTGCTTCAGTACAAAGGCACCCCCCAGATTTCCCCGTGTTGGAAACTTAATCCCCAAATTCCTATGTTAATGACACATGGAGGCAGGGTATGTGGGAGGTGACAGGGCCACGGGGGCTGTGTGATTAGTCAAGAATGGACTAATCCATTACTAGATAAATGGACTGATGGATAAATGGGTTGTCAAGGGAGTGGCTTTGTTATAAAGCAAGCTTTCCCTGGCACACTCACCCTGTCTCGCCTGCCATGTGATGCCCTCTGCAGCAAAAAGGCCCTCACTGGGTACCTAGCAGATGTTGATGCCTTGCTTTTAGACTTGCTTGCCTCCAGACCCATAAGCCAAAATAAACTTCTGTTTTTTATAAATTAATCAGCCTTGGGTACTTTGTTACAGCAATAGTAAACAGACTGACACACCTACTGACTTGGAAGGAAGAGGGCAGGTGTAGAAAGGGGTGGGGAAAGGCAGATAAAACAGGTGACCGCTTGACTCTTGCTCTTCAAACCAAGTTCACACCCTTAGGTCTGGTGCAGGGCCCTGCCAGCCTCACCCTGGCTTGCCTTTCTCACTGTATTGCTCTGGTCCGTGCTCCCTCTACCCCCATACTCTGCGCATGGTGGTTGGTTCCCCTGCCTGGATAAAGGATAGGATTTCTCCTTCCAAGGTCAGCCTGTGCTGGCCTAAGCACCTGGTGAGAAGTCCCACAGGTTCCCCAAGCAGAGCCCTGCCTCCCCTCTTGCTCTTTGTTTGCCTCTCCCCATTAAATCCTTGAGAGTTGGCCCCAGATCTTGGTCACAGCACCTGCATCTACCTGGCCCCCCACCTAAAACAGGGGTGGCACACACATAAAAACAGCACAGGCTGAACAAAAGAAGGTACTCCTGCCTCCCAGCAGAGCTATCAAATGTCGCAGCATCACAATTAGCTGTTAAAATGCGGCTGCCTGGGCTCCAGCACAGGCACCCTGGGGTTCAGAGAGCTGGCACGGAGCACATGGCATCACCTGACACCTGACTCAGGTATTTGTGAGCCTTGACCTCGAAGGCCCCTCCCAACACTGAGATTCTGTGTGGAGCGAATCCACTCACCTCCCTTTCTGGGCTGGTTCCCATGTTTATAAAACAGTGAGTGGTCTGTGATCTGCCAGCCTCGGAGACTTTTTATGCTAACATGCAAATAAAACCATTCACAATTTGCTCTTTTTTTTTTTTTTTTTCCCCACTATTGGGGATTAAAGCCAGAGCCTTCCTACTGAGCTACATCCCCAGCCCTTTTCTGAGACAAGGTCTTGCTGAATCCCTAGGTTCCCCGGGCTGGTCTTGAACTTGCAGTCCTCCTGCCTCAGCCCCCCAGAATTCTGGGATTACAGGTGTGGGCCACCACATCCAGCCACAGTTTGTGTTAAATACTGCAAAACCCTGGACACCTAAGGCATGATTCATCTTTGTAGATTCCCTGCCTATAACTTCAAGGGCAAGGAATTGTCTTGGACCGAATGCCTGCACAGTTCCCCCTCCCCCAAAGTTGAAATTGAAGCCCTCAAAGTGATGGAATTAGGAAGCAGGGCCTTTGGATAGTAATTTAGGTCTTAACAGTGGTACTCTCTTGAGTGGGATTAGTACCCTTTTAGAAGAGGCCTGAGAGAGCTCTCTGCTCTCCACCGCATGAGGACACACTGAGAAGTGGGTTGTTTGCAATCTGGAAGAGGATCCTCACCAGAGAAGACCTGATCACACTGACAGCCTGAGCTTGGCCTCCCAGCTTCCATAACTGTTGCTGATAAGCCACCAGGTCTATGGTACCTTTGTTCCCGCAGCCTGAGTAGATAAAGATGCACTTCAGTTGTCTTTCTTACCATCAGGCAGGGTGCTGAGCTGGTTCCTCCGAACATTGAGATCCCGCAGGGACCGGAGGCTACACAGCTCCATGGGGAGGGACTGCAACTCGTTGCTGCTCACATCCTGCAATCAAGAAAGCAGCAGGAAGGAGCCATAAGACCAGGAACAACAGAAACTCTCCCTTCTGTCTCTGGCTACCCTGCCTTTAGTGTGAGCCTTTCCCTGAGGATACTGCCTGCCTTTCCTGGCCTGACAAAAGGTCCCAGGTGCCTGGCTCAAGAGTCCCTCCTCAGGGCCCATCCTCACAAGCTGTCGCAGGCTTCCCAAAGTGCCGACGTCGGGAGGCAAGGCTCCCAGCTTGTTGTTGCTGACAATAAGCACACGCAGGGGCAGCTGGCAAATGTAGGGTGGCAGCGATGACAGCTGGTTTCGGCTGTGGAAGGGAAAAAGGAGGCAGGCTCACTCTCCAGGCAGAGCATCTCAGCACTTCTCTCCTCTCAGGGACTCAGGGATGGGGAGGGTTGCTCAGAGTGCTACCCACTGATCCTTGAAGGACAAGCTCCCCTTCTACCTGAGGTTGAGGTAGGTGAGGGCTGTGAGATTCCCCAAGGCTGGGTTCAGACATCTCAGGCAGTTGTGGTAGAGGCTCAGGCCTTCCAGGGATACCAGCTGGCATGCTGCCTCAGGCACCTCAGGAAACCGGTTCCGGGACAGGTCTAGAGGAAGCAAATGTCAGGGGAGAGCCGTGAAAAAGCCCAAATCTGCACAGGGGGACCTTGAATGTCCCCTAAGTCAGCTACCCAGCTCCTTACCCCCAGAAAACCCAAAGAATCGAGGCTAAGCCAGGTGTGGTGTCATGTGCTTGTAATCCCAGGACTTGGGAGGCTGAGGCAGGAGGACTGCTGTGAGTTTGAGGCCAGCCTGGGCTACAAAGTGAGTTCAAGTTCAGCCTCAACTACATAGTGAGACCCTGTCTCAAAAGAAAAAGATTCAAATTACAGGTAGTACACACCTGTAATCACAGCACTCTGGGAGGCTGAAGCAAGAGGATCACAAATTCAAGCTCAGCCTGGGGAACTCAGTGATTTAGCAAGACCCTGTCTCAAAATAAAAAATATAAAATGGATGGGGGGGTGTCACTTAATGTGAAGGTCTTAGGTTTAACTCCCAGTACCTCAAAAAAAAAAAAAAAATCAAGCCCATAAGCTGGGCTTCCTTCTTGGAAAGACAACAAAACCTTCTGGTGCAAAATGGAGTACACAGTATTCCAGGCCTGACCTGGAAGGCAACAACCGTAGGGTCACTATGCTGGAGAAGCCCAGAATGGCGGGGTGGGGTAGGGGGTGGTGGAATGGATACATCATGAACTGTCCTGGAAGAGTGGATGGATTCTGTAACTCTTTTGGTTACTTGTGTTTGAAGATGCCAGGACAAGGGAAAGCAAAATGTCACAGGAGGGAGAGGTGTTTGCAAGAAAACAGCCGGACTGGGGGAGGGGGCAGATGCCTAGCATGCATAAGGGCCTGGGTTCAATCCCCAGCATTAAAAAAAAAACAAGGAGCTGTGTGTAGTGGTGCAGGCCTGTAATCCCACACTTTGGGAGGCTGAGGCAGAAGGATCAAAAGTTTGACCCCAGTCTGGGTAATTTAGTGACTTAGTGAGATCTTGTCTCAAAATAAAAAATTAAGGAAGGCCTAAGGATGTATCTTGGTGTGAAGATCCCCAGGATGCCCCCGACACACATGCACACAAAAGGAAAAAAAAGAGTAAGGTGATAGGCTGGGAAGCTCAAGGAAAAAATAATAAGGAAAACTCCTGGGGACAATTAAAGAGCCCTTCCTCCCAACCACAATCTGTTTTCAACACAAAGAAGAAACCAAGGGTCACTATAATCATGCCCCTAGAGATTAAGGCCCTGGACACTGGATAACAATTTCTTACCACCACCCCCCCACAAGGGCCAAGGGACTATGAAGGTCCAGATTCCCAAGGAGTGGATTTAGCTCAAGTGGTAACACATTTGCCTAGCAAGTGCAAAGCCCTGAGTTCAATCCCCAAGACCACCACCCCCTAAAAAAGAAAGAAAGAAAGAATATGCAGATACACTTCAAGAGGTCAAAGTCCAGATTCCCAAGGACTGGGAGCGAAAGGCAGAAGGCGGAGCTAGAGGTGGGAGCCAGAAGCCTTGGGTCCTTTACATCCTGGGTCCCCTGGCCTCCTTTTCCAGCCCATCAGCCTTCCTCTCTGACACATTCAGGCTCAAGAGTTCTCCACCTTTTTAAGTATCTTGGGCACAGAGGAGTGGAGGTGGAGAAAGGAGGGAAGAGGCCATTACACTCCCCTCCGGTCAAGAAGTGGCTCCTCATAGCAGTGCCAGGAGGCAGGCTCCAGGGTTTCCTGCAGTCTGGAGCCCCACAACACAGACCTCTAGAAAACCTGTTTCTGTTTGCTCACCAGCTTGCACTGGGAGGGCTCCCCCCAACCCCGGCCTGCTGGGGAAGTCCCAAACAGCAGATCTTGGTGAGCTTCTTCAAGGGCCCTCCTAAAGTGTGGGGAGAGCAAAAGCTAAAGGGAGGGGAAGCCAAGGAAATACCCCAAGGGGAAATACCCCAGGGAAAGGAAGTAGGAACAATCCATCAGGTTGTCTCTGGTAGGCTCTATGTTCGCCAGGGTGAATGACAGACTGACGCCCAGTGGACTGCTCACTCTCCCCCTCTGCCCCAGCCATAGTACACATACACGGAAGACCTGGCATGGGAGAAGGCAGTTCCGGACAGGGTGGGCAGGCTGCATCTGGTCCTCCTACCCAGGCCCAACACCTGTCTGCTTCCTCTGCATGCACCAATGTATTTGTGCGTGCACATGTGGATGAAAGGGTGGAAAACAAGTTCTGATGGGGAAAGCAGTGGGTGTCGGGGCAAAAGCTAGGAGCGGAAGGGAGCCCAAGCTGGAGGAGGCAGGGCCAGGGGCACAGGATGTGGTCTGTGAGAGAATGAGCTACACTTCTCCTTTGCTACAGCAGCCCCTCCCCCAGGTTCTTCCTACTATGGGACCCAGGGAACAGAGTCCAGGAGTGCCAGGGGCCTAAGCATAGGAAACATGCTGAGAAGAAAGACACTCAGGAAGAGCTTGGAAAGCAGGCGGAGAGGGTTCAAAACGATTCACAGAAGAGTGCCAAAGCATTTCATTTGGGTCAGAGGACGAGGACACGTGTAGGGCAGGTTATGGGCAACTCTGGGTTTTTGTCACTTCCCTTTTCCACTCCAGGCTGGGAGCACTCTGCTTAGGGAGAGGGTACAGAACAAGAAATGTGGAAAGATAAGCAAATCTAGCCTAGAACCTGGAGCTGGACAGGACTGAGGAGGGCAGAGAGGGCTTCTCAGGAAGCCCTGGGATTTTCCCGCGGCACTACACAAGGGAACTCACAGGAGCCCTGGCTGCACCCAGAGCCGGAATGCTGGGGGAGGAGGCTGGGAGGGGACAGGAGCTGGGAGGGGCTGGCAGTTCTCGGTAGCTTTCCCCAAGAGTCCACTCACTGAGACAGAGCCCTAAGGAAGTAAAGAATAACATTTGGTCTTTGTCAAAAAAACAAGCAAGGGGGAGGGGAAAGAGAACAGACAGCAAGTGTCACACAGCTGCTGAGGTCAATCTGGAGCTTAGGGGTGGGGGGGCATCTAAGAGGGTTAGAAACGGGTGGTGGGGCTCACCCTCTCAAACTCACTCGCTACATAGTGGGTAAGAGAACAGAAGACTTTTCAACTGGTTCTCCCCAGAACAGCAGGGGGAGAGTATGCCTGGGGCAGGCTGAATGTTTGCAGCGGGCAGGCACCTGCCTGGGAAGAAATGCACACTTCTATCCAGCCCTATGTCCCCAGCCCTGCAGATGAGAGCAGGAGGCTCCTCACACCTCAGCCTAGCCATGGCTTTGGAAATGCAGTCTTCTCCCCTCCTGATCCTCATGCTCCAGCTGACAGCCCAAGGTCATAGGGTGCCTCCTGAGCCTGACTCACCTGTCATAGCAGAGGCCCCACTTGCCACCACAACAAACACCAGGGTGGAGGGAGAATGATTAGCGGCATCCTGAGGGTGGGGAGTGGAAGGAGAGTCTCCAGGGGGCCAGCTTTCTCAGCTAGGAGATTAGATTTCCTTCCTTTCAGCAACCACCTCAAGTCCCTCCCCCAGGGAGAGCAGAAACTGAAGAGGGAATTCTAGGGTCCCTATGAAGTCGCAAACTCCACAGTGACTACACAGAAGAAGAAGGAAGAGTCTCAGATAAGGGGGTCAGGAATAATAGGCGGAAGAAACTTGGGAGAAAAGAGGAGAGGTAAAAGATTTGTTTCCCACAGGCTGCATGGGTGAAGAGTGGAGAACCAGGACTTAAGGGGGCAAGACTAATGGCACAGTCAGCAGAAACAAGCCGTTGTTATGGACGATCTATGGGAAGGAGGTGCTTGAGGCTGCTCGGATCTCGGCGGAACGGGGGAAGGAGTTGGAGACAACGAGCGAGGAGAGAAAGGAGAGATTAGTGAAGCTCGGAGGTTGCTTTAAGGAACTATCTGAACTGAGGTTGAAGAGGTCATGCAAATGAGCCAACCAGGTGAGGGGAGGGGCCATTGTGCAGGTGCGCAACAAGCAAATAAAGAGGAAGGGGGGGGTCTCACAAAGCTCACTCAGAGACGCTGGGCGTTCTGTGAAACCAAGAGGGCCCTCGTAGCCCAGGGATTCTTATAGCGGGCAGGGGTTGGTCGTAGGTTTCTGCCGAACAGTAGGGGCGAGCAACCCCGCGGCCAGGTGAAGGGGCGGGCCAGACTCGCGGGCGGGGCGGGGGAGCAGGTGGGTGGGGCTATGCAAATGAGGGTCGCGGTCGCGCCCGCGTCCGATGCACTCACCAGCTTGGGTGATGTCTGACAGGTCGTAGCTCCGGGCCGCACCCCTGGGGAAGTGCTTCAAGCGCCGGTTAGACAAGTTCAGGGTCCCGGTGGCCACGGCCTCCTCTAGGGCTCGCTCTGCGCTACGGCTCCCAGGCAGACCCGGAGACCCTGGCACTGAGGTCGTGGCCGCCGTCTCTTCTCCCCCGGCGGCGAGAGGCGCCGCTACCGCTGCCGCCATCCGCTCCCGGCGGCTCCCGCTGCCTGACTGACGGGACCGGCCGTCCCTCCTGTACCCTCCCCCTCCTTGGAGCCGCCGTAGTCGCCTCCAGTGGGAGGAAGCGGGGTCAGGAACTCGGAGGACCAATCGCGATCGGGAGACGTATTGAAAGCGACTAATCAGAATCCGTCGAGGAGGCGGAGCCCCGGGTGCTGGCTCCAGCCGAGGGAAGGGCGGGGGAGAGAATAGAGCTGTAGCCAACGGCCGATGCTCCTCGTCGGCCCACCCCGCGCAGCCTCATGCAATCACGTTGCTTAGGGTTAGAGATGGAGCCAATCAGATCCAACCTGGAGGCGGGAACACTAGCGCACAACTAGTATAGGGCTAGAGACTCAAAGACCGCAAGCCGGAGGCACCTCGTTCTTTTCCAAGGAAGACCAATTGCAAACCAGATACACGCGAGTGACTGTCAAGAAGACCAATTAGAGCCTTCGGAGGGAACCTGGCCGGCCCCCTTCCCTGAAGGACGGCTCTACCTACCAATAGCATGGACGAGAACGCGATCCCTTCGCTAAGGAGGCGGGTGAGCTAGATAGAACTTTGAGGTAAAGAAAGTGAGAGCCGCGTGCTGGGCAGCTGGGGTAGCAGTTCGGTCCTAGAGTAGCGCGTGTGAGCCGGACGTGTCAGGGAGCTAGTCGGCGTCGCGGGCGTGAGAAAGGCCGAGGGCAGCCAGAGCCCAGTGTGCAGGCTGTTGTTGTAGCCGAAAGGGACGCGAGGGCCATTTCCGGCTGCTGAGGCTGAGGCCCTGCGAGGGTCTTGGGACCCCCGGGACGATGGTGGGGAGCATACCGGAGCCTATAGCAGTCCAGAGAATCGAGGGGGAGTTACCCGGCTTCCCGGCGACCCCAAGGGAGCTCTCCTGGGCCGGAACTGTGATAATCGGATCTCAGTATTCTAGAAGCTATTTTAAGAGGGTTTAGTGATCTCAGCAAAGCCTTTGTTTTACGAATGAGGAAATTGAGGCAGGGAGCGGTTGATGAGTTAGCAAGAGCAAACAGCAAGGTCCTGATAGCTGGCGTTCGAGAGCATGTCTTGGCTGGGGGTGGAAGTGCAAGACTATATTCTCAGCACCCTGGGAGGCTGAGGCAGGAGGATTGCAAGTTCCAGCCCAGCCTGGGTGACTTAGTGGGACCCTGTGACAAAGAAGGGGCTGAGGATGTAGCTCAGTGTGAAGGCCCTATGTTTATTTTATTTATATTTTTAGAGGGGCTCTCGCTTTGTAGTTCAGGCTGGCCCTGGACTCGTGGCAATCATCCGGCCTCAGCTTCATGAGTGCTGGAATTACAGGCATGTGCCACGGTGCCCGGCTAGGCCCTGCGTTTAATCCCCAGCAAAAATCCAGTTCTTGATCTTCTACTCGGGGCTTACCCGACGACTTCTGCTTTTATCGTGGACTTCGTCTGTCTGAAACCTCTCGTTTGGTTCTTGGGGTGAAATGGAGTAAAGAAAGGGGACCTAAATCCAAAAGGCAGTGGAAAATGCTTGTTCTGTCCACTTGGAGATCTTCACATTCTCAGTAGTGAAAGAAGACTCTATATAATAGAGTCCGTTTTGTATGCTGATAGTTGCCGACTGCCAGTAACTGAAGTGTGCTTTCTCCCGTGACATCTCAGATGTTGATATTTCTAAACGCTTATTAACTTAGTAAAATTCCTTCTTAAGTGTTCCAAAGTGGCTGTTTGCTAGTTGCATAAATAAGGAAGTTGGAGTGGGTGGTGCCCACTTGGCTGGTGCAGTCAGTGTATGGATTACCTGGCCTGCTGGGTGTCTACCAGGACAGATTCCTTTGAGCCCTAGAAGTGCCAGCTACTCCTTGAAGTTGTAGACCTTCTGCCCTCTTCAGAGCCCACCTCAACCTCAGCTCCTGGGACATGTCCTAAACTGTCAGAACAAATCCACCCCTTTCCCCCACCTGAATAGTTTGTCCATGCACGCAGTGACCTTGCTGGAACCCTGGCAAGCAGCCTGCTTTGGGATGTTTTCATGTGACCTAAAGAATAGTGCTTTTTTTTTTTTTTTTTTTTTGTGCTGGGGATTATTGAACTCAGGCCTTGCGCTTGCTAGGCAAGCACTCTGACCCCTGAGCTAAATCCCCAGCCCCAAGAGTTGTGCTCAGTCATGCTGGGTTCCTGGGTGGGCCAGGTGGTTAGAGCAGGGTTCCCTTGCTGCTTCACATGTCAAACTGTCCTACTTTTTTCTTCTCTTCTGAGTTTGTACTCTTGAGCAACATATCCCAGGAGGCTTGGGCCTGCTGAGATGCATAGGATTCACCGGTTTCTCTACAGAGCTGGTGCTGAAAAGACCTCAAGAGAGGAAATCTACCCCCTACAAGTGAAGGCCTCATCTCTCAGTGGTTCACACTTTATTCCTGTAGTGTCATGCATGTCCCATGAGCCACCCAGCTGGACATGAGCTAGAACCCAGAAGCCAGGGCCCAGCCATATTCAGAAGAATAGGTCACAGTGGCTGGACAGTGAGGTCACAGAGAGGTTTGTCTGGCCTGGACTCCATGAGGGAGGGGCCCAAGAGGTCCCCCAGGCCCAGACAGGGGATATGGTGTGGGAAAGGCAGTGGGGACAGGGGTCCAGAGAGATGAGGGTAGGAGCAGCGGGGGGACAGTCAGGATGGTGAGAAGAAGCCGGAGACAGGAGCTGCAAAAATTGACTGGGCTGTGCGGCTGGGAGGAAGGGCTCCGGGTGAGGGGGAGGGTGAGGATAGGAGCAAGGGGGAGGGTGAGGATGGGAGCATGAAAGACAGGTTGAGAGAGCTGGGCATGGTGGTGCTTGCCTGTAATTCCAGCACTTGGGAGGCTGAGGTAGGAGGATCACCACAAGTTCGAGGCCAGCCTGAGCTACATAGTGAGTTCAAAGCCAGCCTGAACTACATAGTGAGACACTGCTTTAAAAAAAAAAAAAAAAAAAAAAAGGGCCGGGCCTGGTGGTGCATGCCTATAATCCTAGCACTCAGGAGGCTGAGGCAGGAGGATCACCATGAGTTCGAGGCCAGCCTGGGCTACATACTGAGTTCAAGGCCAGCTGGAACTACATAGTGAGACCCTGTCTCAAACAAACAAACAAACAAAGAGAAAGGTTGAGATCAGGGTGAAAAAGAGGTGCACCCGTCACAGAACTCCCGTGCTCCCCCCTCTCCTTGGGTAGGTGAAACGGAGCTGTCCCTCTTGTGGCCCAGAGCACGGGGCTGAAGAGAAGAAGGGCAGAGGGAACTCTATTTCTGTTCAGTTGTTCCCCCCAGAGCTGGTGAGTCTTGGGGCAAGGGGGCACTGAGAATGTGGGATGGGGCCAGACTACTTCTGGGCTGTGGTTGACCCCTCTTCCTCCCTTCCCTCCCTGCGGCCCCCAGGTGGAGCATATCATCTCATTCCTCCCAGTCAGAGATGCAGTAGCCCTGGGCCAGACCTGCCGCTACTTCCATGAAGTGTGCGACACTGAGGGCGTGTGGAGGCGCGTCTGCCGCAGGCTTGGTCCACACCTCCAGGAGCAGGGTTCTGGAGTCCGGCCCTGGAAGAGAGCGGCTGTTCTGAACTGTATGCCTCCCCTAGCATCCCTCTCTCCTCGCCCCCGGGAGAATAAGGCAGAATAAGGGCTTCCTTATTCCGGGAGCCCTGCTCTGTAAACTAGCCCAATGACCTCTACACTCCCTGTCAACCTCACAGGCCCTCTCCTCTGGCAACTTGTCAGATTCAAACAGACCCCATGGGGTAGGGTAGTTGCCCTGAGGTGCTAGGGCCACCCTCTGATAGATGTCCTGCCCAAGTGTCCCAACAAATACCAGCTCTTCCACATCTCACCCCAAGGCATCCTCTCCTCACCGAGCCTGGAGTTTTCCTTCCTCTAAACCAGGGTTGCTGAACTCGGTCACCATGACGTTTTGAGTGAAGTCATTCTTTGTGTTGGGTTCTGTTTTGTGCATTGTGTTATGTTTAACAGGGTCTCTGGCTTCCTCCCACTGGATGCCAACAGCACCTCCCTAGTTAGAACAACCAGTGACAAAGTCAGCCCCAGCTTGAGAACCATGCTGTAGTCTCGAGTCCCCTCCCCTCCATGTAGCCCCTTTCTGATTGCTTCTCTCACATATAGACTAGGGTAGAAGACTGATCCAGAAAGCAGATCCACTTCCAGGGTGAGGGAATGTTACTGACCTTTCTTGGCATGTCATCCTCTTTCTGCCTCTTTCCTATGTATGTCTTCCTATCTTTCCTTCATGTCTTTGATGCAAAGTTGGACCACAGAGGGTCTTGCCTAACAGCACAGGTGTGGTCCTGGGGTGAGGCGGAGCAGACTGGAGTCTGACCTAAGTTTTCCACACTGCCTTGGGAAGGATCTGTTCCCCAGGTCTGGGGATGGGGAAAGCGAAATAACAGGGTGTCTGGGAGATCTAGTTTGCACAAGCTGTGATCCATTCCCCTGCGAATCAGCCCCAGCCCCTGAACCTTCTGTCTCCTTCCCTTCTGCAGACACGAAGGGCCTGTATTTCCAGGCATTTGGAGGCCGACGCCGATGTCTCAGCAAGAGTGTAGCCCCCCTGCTAGCCCATGGCTACCGCCGCTTCTTGCCCACCAAGGACCACATCTTCATTCTCGACTACCTGGGGACCCTCTTCTTCCTCAAAAACTCTCTGGTCTCCTCCACCCTTGGCCGGATCCAATGGAAGCGGGCATGCCGCTATGTTGTGTTGTGTCGTGGAGCCAAGGATGTGAGTCACAGGACCCTGGCAGTTGAGAATCCAAAGGCCCAGTCCTGGGGTGTCCTCCCTTAGCCTGGACCCCAGTATCTCACCTCCCACCCATTCTTTCTCCCATTCTGAGGCCCTAGATCCTAGACATCTGGTTTTCCTCCACAGTTCGCCTCTGACCCGAGATGTGACACGGTTTATCGTAAATACCTCTACGTGCTGGCCACTCGGGAGCAGTCAGGAGTGGCAGGCACCACCAGCAGCCAGGCCTGTGACTGTGTGGAGGTCTACCTGCAGTCCAGTGGGCAGCGCGTCTTCAAGATGACATTCCACCACTCCATGAGCTTCAAACAGATTGTGCTGCTCGGGCAGGAGACCCAGAGGGCCCTGCTGCTCCTCACAGGTGGGGGTGTGGCCTTCAGCAGCGGTCTGCAGGTGTTCCCTGCAGATTCTTCAGGGCTGCTGCAGGGAAGGGGGAGGGAGGCTCTGCTTTTATCTGCCTTCTACTCTAGGCCTATGCATCATATTTCACGTGAATAAAGGGCCTACTGCAAAAACAAAAACAAAGGAAATCACTACTCTGGTGAATGCCTGAGTTTTCAAATCTAATCCCCCACCCACCATGCCAGGCACCTCACCTAATACCCCAGACTGGCCCCCCTTTCCCAGTGTCATCTGTAGTTAACCACCCCCTCAAGCCAGAGACCTCTGGACTTCCTTCTGAATGCCAGGCGGGCCCCCAAGTGCCCAGACTTCATCTTCCCGACACTCAGACTAGATTCCGTCATGTGGCATGGCCAGGTTTTCTCCCCACTCCTCCCTCACGCTGAGGTAGTCCCCTGATTTATTCTTGGGACTGGGGTCTGGGGGAATTGGGACCACTTCATCTCTACCTTTTTCTTCCAGCCTGTCTCTGGGACAGTAATTTTCATCTGTGTGGTCTAGGGAGTTCACTGGGACATTAATGTGGACACTGATGAGTCCTCATCCCAGCATAATTGTATCCCTCCCTCATCTCCCAGAGGAAGGAAAAATCTACTCTTTGGTAGTGAATGAGACGCAGCTGGACCAGCGTCGCTCCTACACAGTTCAGCTGGCCCTCAGGAAGGTGTCCTGCTGCCTGCCTCACCTGCGTGTGACCGGCATGGCTTCCAACCAGAGCAGTGCCCTCTACATCACAGGTATGAACCACCTCCCTTCCTCACAACTCCCCCGCCTTGGGCAGACACCCCCCCCCCCTTATTCCAGCTGTGTGGTGTGGGCATCTTCGTGAAAAGCTGGGTCGGGTCTGGGTGCCCAGGAATCAGAGGTGCCGCATTTCTAGTGGGTGTGTACTCCCTGGGCTTGTAGCTTTCATCCCAGGTGGGGCCTTTGCCCTAGGAAAGGGGTGCCCAAAGCTGCTGAGCTGAGGGTCCCCCACCCCCCAGACCAGGGGGGAGTGTATTTTGAGGTGCATACCCCAGGGGTGTATCGTGACCTCTTTGGGACCCTTCAAGCCTTTGACCCCCTGGACCAACAGATGCCTCTTGCTGTCTCCCTGCCTGCCAAGGTAGGATCCCACAGGGGCTGGGGAGACCAGAGGGTGGGGCCTTGGGGACTGGAAGATAGTATTGAGGGCTTAAAACAGGAGCAGGCATCCATGATTAACCAGGGAGGGACGGGGGGCCCAGGGAGAGGGCAAGGCCAAAAGGGATGGACCGGGGGATGGAGAGTTAGTAGATGGGAAATTTTGGAGCTCAGAGTTCCTCTGGTGGGAACTCAGTGTCTACCTACCCTCTTTGTCTTCCCTCCCAGGTCCTATTCTGTGCTCTTGGCTATAATCACTTTGGCCTGGTGGATGAATTTGGCCGAATCTTCATGCAGGGGAATAACAGATATGGGCAACTGGGAACAGGAGACAAAATGGACCGAGGGGAACCCACACTGGTGAGATTGTTTCCCACCAACTCTTGTCCAAACCCTGTTCCCCCAATTCCCTGACCCCTGCATCTGTATAGTTCTCCATTTTCCATAGAATCCACTTTCTCTTTCCCAGGAAAGCAAAGCCAGTATAGGAAATGCCTGTTATATTGTTCCATAGTCTTAGAAAGGGTTGGCACCAGGTCTGTTCCGTGTGGTTCACTCTGCCAGCCACAGTCGGACCACAGTTGGAATTGAATGAGGCATGGCTGGGGGACCTGAGAAACCAGGGACCAAAGGGTGACCAGATAGGTCAGCTGGTTGTGGCTCGCAGGAGCCTGGCAAGGGACAACGGTGCTTGAGACAAGGGCCTAGGCTGGTACGTGGCAGCAGGAATGGAAAGGAATGAGTGGGGGAGATGTTTTAGGAGAAAATAAACAGGCCCTCAATACTGATTACTGGTTTGTAGAAAAATAAAGAAAGAGTGTGAATCTGGACTTGTTGCAGGGAGAATGAGACACTAAATTGGAACTGTCTAGCTGGCATTCCAAGTTGGAACAAGGTTGAAATGACAGAAGCAGAAACGGAGGAGCAAATCCAGGCAGCAGCCACCACTGTAGGCGGGGTGAAGAAGCTGTGTCTCTGGGATGGGAGGCTCGCCTTCCATTGCCGCATTCTGGAAGCCAGAAAGCAGGAAGTTTCAACAGGGTCTGCTGGGAGGGGTGCTGCCCATGACACTGTGACAACGTGGGAACGTATTTACTGACACACAAAGATGATCATGCTATATATTTAAGTGAAAAAATCTTTATGAAATGGGTTCCGTAGTACAATCTCACTTTTATTTGTTTGTTTGGTTTTTTTTTTGTTTTTTTTGTTTTTTTTTTGTGGTGCCAGGGATCGAACTCAGGGCCTTGGGCTTGCTAGGCAAGCACTCTGACCACTAAACTAAATCCCCAGCCCCTGTTTGGTTCTTTTTTTGTTTGTTTGTTTGTTTGTTTGTTTTGGTTTGTTTGTTTGGTTGGTTTTTGAGACAGGCTCTCACATCGTAGTTCAGGCTGGCCTTGAACTCACTGTAGCCCCAGATGACCTCAAATTTGAAGTGATTCTCCTGCTTCAGCCTCCCAAACACTGGGATCACCACCCCAGCTCTACAGCCTCAGTTTAAAAATGCACAACCTAAACTGGGCTTGGTGGTGCACACCTGTAATCCCAGCACTTGGGAGGCTGACACAGGAGGATTGCTGCAAGTTCAAGGCCAGCCTGGGCTACATAGTGCATTCAAGGCCAACCTCAACTACATAGTGCTATGGTGGGACACACTGAAAATGCTAGAGAGAAAACAGAAGGAAAGTCTGTCCTCGAGGGAGTGGGGGTGATGTGGACTTGTGCAGGGAAGGAGAGGGGGCTTCAGCCCTTGGGAAGGGGAAGGGTCAGCCTGAGCGAGGCTGGAAGCTGATGGCACAGTGTGAGCTAAGAACAGGGAACAGACAGCAGGCCTCGGTCTCAGACAAGAGCTTATTTTCTGGGGAGCAAAGATGAGGTACACACTGGGATACCATGTGTCGGACTGCAGGGGTACAGAGATCAGTGGTGCTCTGCATTTAGCGGGGGAGGGGATTGTGGGGCTCCCATCCCTTCCTTCACTAGACTGCTTTCCTCCCTGACCCTTCTGGTCATCCTTCTCCCATGGGCCCCCAGCTCCCCTTGGTGTTCCTCCTTAAGGACCCTGGCCATGTGTCCTCAGGTACCTTATCTGCAATGCCCCATTGCCCTGTGGTGTGGCCTCAACCATTCCCTGGTGCTGAGCCAGGACTCAGACTTCAGCAAGGAGCTGCTAGGCTGCGGCTGTGGAGCCGGCGGCCGCCTCCCTGGCTGGCCTAAGGGGAGCGCCTCCTTCGTCAAGCTCCACGTCAAGGTCAGAGTAGGGCCAGGCGACTGGGACCCCTGGGGAGGGAAGAGCAGTACAGCCAGGTAGGCCACAGGACTGTAGCCGGGTCCCCTGTGAGGACCCGGCAGGCCCCTTTCCCTGTCCCACCCACCTCCCTTTCCTGCCACGTGCACACACACAGCTCTGTCTCTCAGTAGACCCTGCCGGCCTTGCCTGACCCTGCACAGGCCCTGTGCGGAGCCAGCTACAGCTCATTTGCTGGCTCAGGGCTGCTCTGAGAGAAGAAGCACACCAGCCAGATTAGTCAGCTTCCTGGGAGCCCCTGCAGTGAGAGCACTCACCCCTTCTCTCCTCCAAGGTCCCCCTGTGTGCCTGCTCTCTCTGCTCCACCAGAGAGTGCCTCTACCTGCTGTCCAGTCACGACACCGAGCGCTGCTCTGCCTTTCGGAACCTGCCAGCCACCTGGGCAGTGGAGGGCCTGCAGCCCAGCCTGGGGGCCGGAGCCCCCCAGGACCCCGGGGGGGCAGCCCGGGCCTGCGAGGAGTACCTCAGCCAGATCCACAGTTGCCCCACATTGCAGGACCGCATGGAGAAGATGAAGGAGATCGTGGGCTGGATGCCCCTGATGGCCGCACAGAAGGATTTCTTCTGGCAGGCCCTGAACATGCTGCAGAGGACTGCCGGGGGAATTGGCCCAGGGCCCTCAACCCCTGGGAGCTGACCCCTCTCCTGGTCTCACCCCTGGAGGGACAGCAGCCTTGGGCCAGGGGCTACAGGGAGATGGGTGGTGGCAGTAAACACTGTGGGGAGGGCTTACAGGGGGATGGGGACGGCCAAACCTGGCGGGGTAAGGCAAGAAAAGCTTTTGTAAAATATTCAGGGGGCTGCCCAGCTGGGACCCCCCAACCTGATTATCATGGACAAGAGATTCAATGGACAAACAGAATAAAAGGTTGAAGTGAGGCCCAATTTGGAACCCTGGAGCCTGGGGGCACATAGGGCAGGGGACGGGGCACCCAGCACCTGGCCCGGTGGGTGAGGGAGAGCAGGAGCCATCAAACTCTCACTGCTGGTAGCTGTTGGCACCTGAGTCCTCCAGTTGACCTTCCCCTTCCCACTCCCGAGACCTCACCTGGTCTTTTTGAACTTGGAAGCCCTGGCCCCACCTTTCAGCCTGTACTACTTGGTTTCCTGGCCTAGGCCCTCTGTCAGTCTCATCCCCATCCTGAGGGGCCCACCACCTCCTGACACCACCTCATCACCCTCATTCCAGTGCATCTTGGGCTCCTTCCTTCCTCCTATTTACCTCCCGGCCCCGGGCTCCCATGTGCTTCTCCGCCTTACTTCCTTTCTGTTCCTTCCCCCTTGTCCACGGTAGAGGGACACTTCATGCCTCCCTACCCGTCTGTTGCACCTTCAGATCTCTGGAAGAAAAAAATGGGTGAGCAGAGTTCTTCCTCCCTGGCTAGGTGTGGTGGCTCACACCAGTAATCTTAGCACTCTGGGAGGCTGAAGCAGGATCATCCAAAGTTTGAGCTCAGGTTGGGCAACTTAGTGACTTAGCAAGACCCTGTCTCAAAAAATTTAAAAACAGCTGGGGATGTAGCTCATTGTGAAGGCCCTGGATTCAATCCCCAGTACTGGAAAGAAAAATCTCCCCGCCCCCTCGCCGGCATAGAGGGGAGGCAGCAGAAATGTGCAGCTGGGGCAGGGGATGGCCAAGAGGCGAATGGGTGGAGGTCTCAGGAAGGGCATCATCCAGGTGCTGAGGAAGCAGGAGCTGAAGAGAGCTGAGTCCCCAGGGAGGACTAGAGCTCTGCGCACAGGGTGCTCAGCATGGGGACAGAGTGGAGTCCAGTGCCCGTAACTGATGCCTGGAGCATACTCCCTCTGCCCCTCATTGCTCCACCCCTCCTTAGGTCAATATTGTGAGTCCTAGAACTAGAGAGGCCCCTGGACTCGCCACGGTCACAGCTGTCTCCCTGTCCCGCCTTCCACCGCCCGCCCCACAGGCCAGTCCCCACGCCCACACGCCCCGGGCTGTCTCTTCTGGCACTGATTATCCCACCGCCAGCCGCCGCTGCTGCTGCTGAACTTAGCTGCTGCCTCTGGGCCGAGGACCCCAGCACAGTGCCCTCGACATGCTGCCCGGTGCCCCAGCCTCCCTCCTGGGGCCCCTCCTCACAACCTGGGCTCTGCTGCCTCTTGCCCAGGCCCAGACCCCCAACTATACCAGGTAGGTCTCGGCATCTCCAGGTGGCCCACATGAGCTTCCAAACCCTGGTTCCTGGGGGCTGTGCCTGTGAGTCTTGTGGATTCTGCTAATACCCACACCGCGAAGATCTCCTACCCCTCTCCTCCTGCCTTCTCTGACACCCAAGTCCTCCCCTCTGCTGTAAGACCATGATCTCCTGCAGGTCACCACTGCCCTCACTCCTTCAACCTTCATCCTCTGCCTTCCTGAGTCTCCCCCTCCCTCCAGACCCATGGCCCCCCATGGAGCTTGAAAGGCGAGCCAAGACCCTGAACTTGCCTGGTAGCTGACATCTGGCTTCCAGGAAGGAAGGAGAGATGAGAGGGCAGCTAGAAGAGCCTTGGGAGTCGGATACTCAGAGTTAGCTGGAACAAGAGCAGGGAGAAGGTGGGGGTGCAAGGAACCTGGCTTCTGGGCCCCATTGGAGGGCCATCTCCGCTGCTGCTCCCCTCATCCCTGCCCCTCCCCCCCACTGCCTGGCCTCGTGGCTCGGCCACATCTGGAAGTAGTTAGGCAGCTCCTGTCCCAGACTGCCAGGCAGTGTGAGGGAGGAGAGTGAGCAAGGGGGGCCCCCCCAGGAGGATTCCGGGAATTCCTTTTGGAGTGGGGGTAGGGCCTTGGGGTTGGAGGGACAGTCCCATTGTTGGTCCCACTCTTTCCTCACCTTACCCCAGTCCCAGCACAGCTGGCTGAGGCTCTCCTGGATCCCTTTGGCCTTTTTCTTCATTTCCCTGGCCTCCCATCCTCATTACCCCATCTCTACCCCTCCACTGCTCCCCACTGCAGACCAACCCCTTCTTTCTGCAGACCTGTGTTCCTGTGTGGTGGGGATGTGACAGGAGAGTCGGGTTACGTGGCAAGTGAAGGTTTTCCCAACCTCTACCCCCCCAATAAGGAGTGCGTCTGGACCATAACGGTGAGAAGACCCCTCTGCTCACTGTCCTCTTATCAGTGTTTCCCAGGCAAAAAAATGGACGCTAATGGGTTCCCCCACTCCACACCATCTTTCAAGCCCTCACCCCTCTAGTGACTAAGGGGATCAATCCCCGACATAACAAGTGTGCTGCAGCTTACTTCTTTACCCGTAATTCAGATCCTGATTCTGCACCAACTTCCTTCCTGCGCTCTCTTATCTCTCCAGAGACCACAGCTGCAGAGCTCAGGGCCTCTGCTCTGCAGCCATAGGGCCTTTCCAGCCCCACCATTGCTGTAGGAAATTCTCAGGGAAGGGGAGAAGGCTTCTGCCAGGGTTTTATGCGGTCTGAGTCTGTGGGTCTTTCAACTCCTGTCCCCAATGTCAGGTCCCTGAGGGTCAGACTGTGTCCCTCTCCTTCCGAGTCTTCGACTTGGAGCTGCACCCTGCCTGTCGTTATGATGCTCTGGAAGTCTTTGCTGGGTCTGGAACCTCGGGCAAGCGGCTGGGACGCTTCTGTGGGACCTTCCGGCCAGCACCCCTGGTCGCCCCTGGCAATCAGGTGACACTGAGGATGACAGCAGACGAGGGCACAGGAGGACGAGGCTTCCTGCTCTGGTACAGCGGGCGGGCCACCTCAGGCAATGGTGAGCCTCCCTCACCTCTGCCTTCCCCTTTCCTTGTCCCTGCTCAGGCCCCAGAACCCAGCCCTAACCTCGATCCCCAGACGACCCAATCCCAAGAGCCTAGGGCCACCAATACTCCCTCACCCTTTCTCCTCACTAACTGCCCCTTCAGTCCCTCCTCCCCGTCTTCTCTCCCCCTCCTGCTCCCACCCACCCCTCTTCCAGGCCCCCCCCCAGGCGCGAGGCGGAAATGGGTCATGGACCCACGGGTGGAATGGGCGGCCTGGGGTTACTGGGACGGTGAGTAACTGCCTGCCCCCGTCCGCAATCGGGCTCCCTCTGACGGGCACGAGGGGGTACCCCAGGGCTGGGGGACTAGGTTCCCTGATCTGGAGCTCCCTGCACCCAGCCCTGGGCTCCCGATTGCGGTCCCATCACCCTCTCCTGGTGGCAGAAGTCTCCCTGGATATGTTTCAGCCGGGAACCTCCCAGAGGGGGCCAAGTCAAGGGCACCCTCACAAAGGGAACTCTTCTGCCAGGCTGGGGAGATGGGATCTTCCAGGGGAAGAGGCTTGGGTCGGGAGGGGCAAAAAGGGGGAGCATCCAGCCAGTTCTTCTTCCCCTCCACTGCCACCGGCTGCAGCCCTGAGTCCCATCCTCTCCTCTCCGCACCCTCTCTGCTAACTTCCCACTCTCTTCTGCCCACGCCTTGTCCCCTCATCCTGAGACCCAGACAGCCGAGCAGCCTGCCTGGCTCCCAGCTAGAACTCTCCTCCAGCTTACTGAGGGTCTCCACCACCCCCACCCCTCCCCCTCTCTCCCCTCCCCAGAGCACCAGTTTTGTGGGGGGCGGCTGGAGAAGGCGCAGGGAACCCTCACCACGCCCAACTGGCCCGAGTCCGACTACCCCCCGGGCATCAACTGTAACTGGCACATCATCGCACCCCCGGACCAGGTACCGACCCCCTGTCCTGGCTGCTCGCCAGGACCCAGGCTGCCTCCTCCTGCACCTAGCCAGCGAGGCTAGATTGAGCATCTTCTGTGTCCCGAGCCCCGAGCTTGTGTGGACCAAAAATAGACTCAGACTCTGCTTGCACGCAAACTAAAACTGTAAAATCCCAACTGTGGAGTGTTAGGAGAGTGAGGTACAAGGTGCTCCTAAACTGTGAGGCGCTGCGGGATGGGAATGGGGGAGTCTGTCCCTTGAGAGTGAGCCAGGACTTGACCTTGCCAAGGAGGCAACAGACGTTCCTGCCGGGTCCCATAGGGGTGCATGACCCTCGGATCTGCGGTGTGAATGCCATCAGTGAGGGGTTGGGGGTACGGGAGGTGGGGGAGGCGAGAGGCCCAAGGGCCCAGGTCCCACCGAGTAGCCTCCACCTCGGCCGCCGCCAGGTGATCCTGCTGACCTTCGGGAAGTTCGACCTGGAGCCCGACACCTACTGCCGGTACGACTCGGTCAGTGTGTTCAACGGAGCGACGAGCGACGACTCCAAGAGGCTGGGGAAGTTCTGCGGTGACGCCGCCCCCGGGTGAGAGGCGGGACAGGGTGGGCCGAAAGGGAGAATCCGGGTATCACCCGGGGGTTTGAGGGGCGGCATCTGAGCCCTGGGACTCCAAATGGGTGGGCGGAGCCAGTTGGCGTCAGGCTGAGGTTTGGTGCCTGGTCTGGGGTCTGCAGAGCTCAAGGCTAAAGGCGTAGCAAGTGGGGCTCTGAGTGGGGCTCTGAGTGGGACTCTGAGGTCGAGAAGCCCGGCGACCAGGGGGAGGAGGTCAAATGGCCCACGCTGGGAAGGCAGCGGGTGTGCGGCTGAGCTAAAGCCTCCCGCAATGCGCCGCTGCCCACAGCCCCATCTCCTCCGAAGGGAATGAGCTCCTGGTCCAGTTTGTCTCAGATCTCAGCGTCACCGCAGACGGCTTTTCGGCCTCCTACAAGATGCTGCCACGGGATGCTGCTGACAAAGGGCCAGCCCCAAGCCCAGGAGAGGATGTCCAGCCGGGTCCCCCCACTCTCGGCCCCAGCTCTAAGCCTGGAGCTGGACCCAAAGTCAAGCCACCCACCAAGCCCAAAGTCCAACCTGCGGAGAAGCCAGAAGCATTGCCCGAGGCCCAGGGAGTCCCAGTGAGCCCTCGTGAGTCTGGCCAGGGGAAAGAAGGGAGCTCGGACTGAAGGGAGTTGTTTCAGATGATCTTCTTGGCTCATCCATTAATTCACCCATTCATTCGTTCAATACTCACCGGAACCTCCTTCCTGCCAATGGCTGGTGCTGGGTGCTGGGAACCAAAGCTGGGGCTAAGACGCTGAAGGAGTTATGGAGAAAGTGGTCCTTCCTACCTGCTGGTAGGTCCCCTCCACAAACAGCCCCCCTCCCTCCTAGATGCCCCCACTGTTGCCTGCCCTAAACAGTACCGGAGAACAGGCACCTTGCAGAGCAACTTCTGCACCAGCGATGTGGGTAAGAAGCCCCTCCCCGTGCCCTGCCCTTCCAGCTCCTTTACCCCCTCTCCTTTCTGGTGCTTGCCCTGCCCTGGCTTCCTGTCTCCTCACCTCTTATCCCCATCTTCCCACAGTGGTGACAGCAACAGTGAAGTCCATGGTTCGAGGACCAGGCGAGGGCCTCACAGTTACTGTCAGTCTCATTGGTGTTTACAAAACTGGAGGACTGGACCTGCCCTCTCCACCCACTGGCACCTCCCTGAAATTTTATGTGCCCTGCAAGCAGTACCCACCTATGAAGAAAGGTAACAGACAAAAGAAATCGGGAAGGGGCACTTAGGCACACTAAAATAATACCGTAAAATTTGAGTGAGCAAATGCATTGGTGTGGTGGTGCATACCTGTAATCCCAGCACTCTAGGAGGCTGAGGAAGGAGGATTGCAAGTTGTAGTCCAGCCTAGGCAATTTAGTGAGACTCTGTCTCAAAATAAAAGATAGAAAGGGCTGGGGGATGTATCTCAATGTGAAAGTCCTGGGTTCATTTCCAAGTACCAAAAAAAAAAAAAAAAAAAAAAAAAGGAAAGAAACAAATGCTTTGGCAAGACCTCAGTAATATGAGCTCTCAACCTCTCAACTCACCCTCCTCTCTTTCTCCTTCCATTCAGGAATCAGTTATCTGATGATGGGCCAGATGGACGAGAAAAGAGGTCCAATCCTTCCTCCAGAGAGCTTTGTGGTTGTCCACCGGTCCAACCAGGACCAGGTTCTCACCAACCTAAGCAACAGGAAATGCCTCTCCCAACCTGTTCGGGCTGGGGAGTCCCATGCCTGAGAACCAGTCCATCCCTAGGTCCTTGGGTCCCCTTTCTTATCCAAATAAATGTTTCTTGTCTGAGGAAAGGGTCTTATTTTCATTTCTATGACTTAGGGGCCCACCCTGGGAATTTCATTCATCCACTCATCAGGCTTTTGCTATACAGTAAAATCCCCAGTACCACAAAAACAAACACCACCACCACAAAACAAAACAAAGTCTGTTCTTATGGAAAGGAGAGAATATTCTATTTGAAGAGAGAGAAAATATAATGTCAAGTAGCACTATAAATGCTACAAGGAAAGAAAAAGCATGATTAAGAGGACAAAAGGGATTCTACATAAATAAGTTGCTCAGGGAAGTCGTTTCTTCATTAGGTCAAGTTTTTGCTACTCCGATCAGTAACTGTGTGGCCTACGGTGAGATTCTTCACCTTGTAGAGGCTGTTTCCGCGTCTGTAAAAGGAGATGAAGATTCAGTGGGACGACATAAGCAGCAGGGTTAGGTGAATTTTAAATTCCCTATGGACATGTGAATGATTTTTCCAGGCCTATGCAGGAAGGAGGGAAATAGGATCTGAGCACAGATCTGAGATCTAGTGATTCGGGCGATCTCAAAGTAGGCAGAAAGGAACGAAGCCCAGCTCGCAGGCCCGCCCCGCCTCTCCCAGTTACTTCGCGGCTTGAATTTGAGCCTGAGACGCCCATAAACTTTTTACATCACTGAAATCAAGCCAATCATCTGTGCTCGGAGAGAGACTTGCTTTTGGTCTGTAACTGACCAATCAAAGTAAAGTCAAGCGGAAACGAGAGTGTTCTGACCAATGAGAGAGGCCGTACGGCGGAAGTGCAGAAGGGGACTCTCGGGAAGATGGCGCCCTTAGTCTGGCCACAGATTGACAGGCAGGCGCTTTGACCACAAGGTGATTACCATAGCACTCGCTACCCTTCGGGGACAGAAGCCCGACTTGGCACGGGCCGAAGTCAGGGAGGATGGGCGAGCAGGAGACATGAAGGGCTGCTCCACAGGAGGGCGCTGCCGAGGGCGGACTCTGGACGGGAAAATGGGGCGGGGACACTGGAACGCCCTGAAGGGGCGGGACCTTGAGCGGAGAGGCGCTCAGTGAGATCCGGACCCAGGCTTGAGAAAGCCCGCATTGGGAGCCACGAGGGGCAGGGTTTGGTGAGGTGGGCGTGGCCGTCGAGGTCCAGCTTGGAGGCGGGGCCTGCGGGAATCCGGGCAGAGCTCGAAAAGGGAAGGGTTGGGGGGTCTGGGTCTACGTGAGCAGCTTCTAGCGGGGTTTTGAGGTGGCGGCGGCGGCGACGGCGGCGGTGGCACCAGTCCAAGTCCTACACGATCTCGTGTTGTCCGCTTTCGCCCCTACCCCGCCAGGTCTAGACTCAAGCCCTCTCCCCTGAGCTCTGCCCTCGGATGTCCGACCGCCCAGAGCCTGCATGCGCCGTGGGGCGCCCCAGGACCTGGAGCTGGTGGGTCCAAGGGCCCCTGGGCGGGGGTCCCGGGGCGCCCCTCCTCTCTCGGGACCCGTCGTCCCGGTCCTCGTCTTTCCCCCGGACCTAGTGTTCAGAGCGGACCAAAGAAGCGGACCCCGGCAGCTGCTGACTCTCTATAATCCCACGGGAACTGCGCTTCGCTTCCGAGGTGAAGGGATAGGGGCCTGCTGGGGCTCTGGGGGCTGGCAGCGGAACACTGCGGGGCTGTGTGGGCTGGAGGATTCAGATGAGTAGGGTCAGATGCCAAATGTTGACGCCTGAAAGAATCATGTCCAGCCCTGGGGTTGGGGGATTGGAGACAGGGGACTCTAGTGTCCCACCGTAGGCAATACTTGTCCAGGATCTTTTTTGTATCTTTATCCCACAGTTCTGTGCACAGCACCTGCCAAATACACGGTGTTTGACGCAGAAGGATATGTGAAACCTCAGTCCTGCATTGACATGTGAGTTGGAGACTGACGGAAGCAGGGGGGTCGCTAGCACCTGTTATCTTAGGTCTAAGACCTTGTCCGCCTCAAAGTGCTTTCCTCACTGTGTCAGCATCTGTAAGGGAACCTTCTAGGGGGGAGAAGTGCCTGGATTGCTGCCTCTCACTCACTTCCTTCCAATGAGCCTCTCTCTTATCTCGGACCCAGTGTGATTCGCCATGTGGCCCCCATTCCCAGCCACTATGATGTCCAGGACCGCTTCCGCATTGAGTTATCTGAGGAGGGGGCCGAGGGCCGAGTGGTGGGGCGCAAGGACATCACCTCAGTTCTGCGGGCCCCAGCGTACCCCCTTGAGCTTCAGGGACAGCCTGAGCCAACACCTCAGCCAGGGCCTCCTGCCTGGACGATATCACCCCCGGCCAGACACTTCCAGGAGAGTAAGTCGGGTGATGGGAATTGTAGAGTTCTATACGGAGGGAGGAGCTCGCATTTCCCTAGAGATGAGCTAAAGTAGGTTTGAAGAAGTCTCCTGGTTCATGCTTTTGCCTTTTGGTGGAAACATTCCTAGTTGAAATTTTATATCAGATAAGGAAAAAAAGACTACCATTTTCCTGGTTTCTGGCTTCTGCTTACGTAGCTCTAACTGCAGTACTTCCTATCAGGTGTCAGCTCAGTTCAGTTCAGTAAGAAATCTATACTGACAGCTGGGCATGGTGGCACACACCTACACCCTGGGAGGCTGAGGCAGGAAAATCACAAGTTTGAGCCCAGCCTGGGCAACTTAATTAGACCTTGTCTCAAAATAAAAGAATTTAAAAAGGCTGGGGATGTAGCTCAGAGCAAAGGCTCTGCTTTCAACCCCCAGAGCCACCTCCTGCTGCAGAGAGAGAGAGAGGGAGACAGAGAGAGACAGGCCTATACTGAGCAATTAGGCTGTTCTGGGTTGTGTGCTGGGGTAGGGGTGGGAGACAAAAAGGTCCCTGCCTGCTAGAGGAGTGCAAAGAAGACAGTAATGAAGGCAGAGTGGGGAGAGGGACCAGAAGACAGAGGGTTTCTGGTGGCTCTGAGGACAGAGGCTCCAGGGAGGAGGGGACAGTTGTAATGTGGCCCCCGGAAGTGGTAAAATGTAGAGACATCTTCCCTGTCAGTCAGCCTGGTCCCTGGAGAACCTTGCCTGAAGGGAGGGCTACTGCTGCTAATGAGCCTTGTTTCCAGACCCCCGTCAACAGCTGGCCACCAGCTCCTTCGTCCTCTTCTTGCTGACCGGCATCGTCTCTGTGGCCTTCCTGCTGCTCCCACTCCAGGATGAACTCGGCAGCCAGCTGCCTCAGGCCTTGCATGTTTCCCTGGGACAAAAGTTGGTGGCAGCTTACGTCTTAGGTAAGCACTAAGGTAGCTTGGGGATCCAGGCCCACATCCAGAGAAAGGGGATCAGGGGCCAGCAAGGCTGCTCAGGCCAACTTATTCTTTCTTTCTCTACCTCCAGGCCTCCTCACCATGGTGTTCCTCCGTACCTGATTGCCCGCTCAACCCCACACTGCCCTCTCCTCCCAGGAGGGGACCCGAGGCAGCCACTGTGATGCTCATACCCCGCTTCAACTGTCCTCTTCCTGCCCAACCCTTAACACCCTGCCCAAAAAAATACCCAGGGATTTGTATTCATTTTTCAATTTGAGTAAAATAAATTTTTAAAATTAAAATAAGAAATGTAGGATACTTGCTCCTAGCTTCCCACTTCTTATCTGGTACCTAGACAGACTTCTGTTCCTCCTACCGCCATTCTCTGGGGACTCAGGCACATGGAGAAGTACAAGGGTAGAGTGAGTATTTAGATCTGGGTTAGTCCTAATGCTGCATCCAAAGCACTGTGTGACCATGAGAAAGTTGTATAATTTCTCAGAGTTTGGCTCTCTAAAACAAGAGCATCGAGCAACTTTCTGTGTGTGTGAGTTTCTGGGGGTCAACCCAAGGGCATCACAGATGCTAAGCATGCACACTACCACTGAACTACACCCCAGCCAAGTTGATTCTTAAAATCCCCTTTTAGGGCTGGAGGTGTGGCCTGGGGTTCCATCCCTAGCACTGGGGGGAGGGGGGATCCCCTTTGGCCCTACAATAGGATCCTGTCCTCAGCCAATATGCCTAACTAAAATGCAAACAAAAGGCCTCTTTCCAGGGTGGCCCACATGCTTACAATCCCTAGAATCCTTTTCTGCCTTTGTGACCCTTTACAAGTTTGCACTTTTCTCTATCCTTTGAGGCTTCAGTTCCTGTGGATCAGAAACACCAAGGTACCTGCCAGGGTTGGGGAAGTGGCATTGCCTGATGTAACCTCACTCTAACTGGATGGGAGAGACTAAGGTACAGGAAATAATCAGGATCCTGGAAAGGTAGCTTCTAGCTCGCCTGCCCTCCTCCACCGGATGCAGGAGGAGAGGAAAGAAGGGACAGGGGAGCCAGCAACGTAGGGCAGATTGTTGGTTGGAGACAAAGAATCAGCAAGATAATGTTAGACAGACCCAGACTGTTACAACACTGGAAGGTTATCAGTTGTTCCAGCTTTGGCCTGGGCCTTGGGACCATCCCCACTGCCCTGGGAGTCTTATCCCTCCCGCCCCCAACTGTGGTGTGGCCCCACAGTGTGCAGAGGATGGGTTCCCAGTCTGTCCCCAGGAGTCTGGAGAAGGGTCTCGCCACACCCGCCAAACCTCTTTTGAGTGGCAGATGATCACCATTGGCACTGCAGTGGCTGGGCCCAGGCCTCCAAAGTGCAAAAAATAGAGGACTGAGCCCCAGGCCTTTGTGCTAAACTACATCCCAAGCACTTTTTATTTTGAGACAGGGTTGCCCAGGCTAAGGTTGAACTTGCAATCTTCCTGCTTCAGCCTCCCAGAGTGCTGGGATTACAGGTGTGCACCACCACCCCTAGCTACACACTGTCTTTTAAGTAGGTTTTTTAGAAAATAGCACTGAGCTCGCATCAGTGGGAGCAGGAATGTGTCCATTTCCTATAGCTATTGTAATTAATTATGAAAAATTTAGTGGCTTAAAACAACTCAAATCAGGGTTGAGGATTTAGCTCAGTGGTGGAGCGCTTGCCTAGCAAGTGCAAGGCCCTGAGTTTGATCCCCAGCACCTTCCTCCAAAAAAACCCCCACAAATTGGGGCTGTAGGTGTAGCTCAGTGGGACAGTGAATTCTTAGCATGTGCAGGCCTTGGGTTCAATGCCCAGCACCAAAAACAAAACGAAATGAACCACAAATTCTCTTACAGTTCTGGGGGTCTGAAATCCAAAATGAGTTCTCTGGAGCTAAGATCAAAGTGTTCTCAGGGCTTCGTTTCTCTGGAACTCAACATGGAAGAGTCTATTTCTTTGACTTTTCCAGCTTGTCGATGTCACCTATGCCCCTTGTCTTGTGGCCTTTTCCTCCTCTCCTCTGCACTGGGAATGCAACTCAGGGTCTCAGGCCTGCTAGACAAGTGCTCTACCACACAGTGACATCCATAGCGGCTTCCTTCATCTTAGTATCAACTGTCTTAGTTACTTTCTCATTGCCGGGACAAAATAGCTGACACCCACAAGTTAGAAGAGGTATATTTTGGAGATTTCAGTCCTTAGCTGGCTCCAAGGCAGGGTGGCATGGCAGAGGAGAGAGTTCATGGCATGGCAGCCAGGAAGCAGCAGCCACCAAGGGAGAAAGAGGGATACATCCAGCCTCCCAACGGTGACCCACCTCTTCCCACCATGCTCACCTCCAAACATCACACCCAGTAATAACCCCATCAGTGGACTTGTTATCAAACGGGTTCCGATATTGCTGGGTTCTTTCCCTCCTCGAGCAAAGAATTGAATGAGGGGAACAAAAAGCAGTTCTAAAGTTTTATTTAAAAGTATAAAGAAGAAAAGGAAAGTTGAGCATAACAATTGATACAGCAAAATGGGTACTGGGCCTATAAGGCACAGGAGGGGTTACCCCGAGACAGGCATGGCAGCAGCGATGCTGGGGACGCAGCCATCATCTTCCACGGGAGAGAAAAAGGAGAGCTCCTTCCCGCTGGTGCGGTAGAGAAAAAGAAGGCCTTGTTTCAGGTGTTGCTACTATTTATTGAATGGAGTGCCCATGGAATCTGGCGAGACCTTCCTGCAGTCCACGTGAGGGCTGGTGCTTGAAAATCACACCTTAGGCTGAAGTCAGGTCCAGGCCACTCCCCCAGGTCACATTCCCTTGCCAGCCAGCCTTAGCCACGCCCTAATCCTATTTCATTTCCCCCTGAGAGACAAAAATCCCCATAATTCTTTATGGGGTGTTGAGGGGCTGGAGGTCTCTTCTTCTGAAGCTACTTCCTGCTGGATGGGGCGCAGACCCTACCTACCGGGGATTGTCTCTCCTAATCTACCTTAGAGTATTGTGGCTTGCTGGCTGGGCTGAGGAAAGAAATACCTGTCAGGAGGCAATGAGAAAATGGTTAATGATCTTCAACGTTAGCCCAAATGTGGCGAGTAGGTTAGATCTTTTATATCTTTTCCATAGTAGCATTAGTGTTTTCTTCTTTTAAAGAGAAACCTTAAGTCTTCCAGAGGCTCACAGGAGTAATTTACTCCTTCTTGGTGATCTTGTTCTTCTGACAGCTCAGGTGGAGCTAGCTTCACTCTAGAAAGATGAATCCACTTATCTATTTCTGCCACCTTTACTGCAGTGGGTATGGCAAGGATCACTGAGAAAGGGCCTTTCCATTTTGGGTTTAACTGATCAGCAGGTGTTTCCTCTCTCCCGGTTTTTATAAGCACTTGGTCTCCAGGATGGACAGTAAGTGGTCCACCTGGGTTAGGAGCTGGGAGAACTTTGTTCCCATATGCTTGAATAGCCTGTTGTACTTGGCCTAGATTAATGATATACTGTAAGAACTTGTTAGTTTCAGGATCTATTATCATATCAGAGGATAGAAATGGTCTCCCATAAGCTCGAGAGAATTGTATATGGGTCTGCCACTAAAGGATGGATTGAGATGACAGCCTCATTAATGAGGCAGAGATCTTGTACCATCCGGTATTCTCCTGAGGGCTTAACTATATGGAGAATAGGAGAGTTACAAGGAGACTGGCATTGCTTCAGGAGCCCATATTTGAGAAACTTGTCTATGAGAGGCTGAAGACCTTTACGTGCCTCTTCTCTGATTGGGTATTGCCTTCGATTAGGAAACTGGCTGGGATCTTTCAGCCTAATAATTACCAGTATAGTAGAATTGGCCTTGCCAGGTGTCCCATTATACCATGCAGCAGGATCCACTTGTTGGCTAATTTGGTCAAGCTGATCTGTTGTAGTCTCAACAAGTAGAATCCGTTTTGGCCTAGGCTGGAACTTGAGAATTACTCCTAATTTAGCTAGCAGATCTCTTCCCAGTAAGGGAGCAGGCCACCTCAGGACAATCTAAATATTTGTCTTTCAAATTGGCATGTCAGAGCAAGAGTAAAGAAATTCCTCCTCGAGATGCCATCGACACCAACTATGGCTACAGACCTAGAGGAG